>JAESVK010067346.1:0-10311 GCA_017140935.1 Hamamelis virginiana
ATTATATGCTTTTCCTTATTGGCTTTAAGAGCTGCAACTGTCTCTTATTAAAAATATTTGCCACGTGCCCAGATTTCATTGGGCGGTTATTTTAATAGTAAACATACCCCCCGCATCAAGAGAAATCCTCTGTTTTTAAAGAGTTTCGAATTGATGTGATAGCCTCACGTCTTTTCAGTTCTGCTGCGTCATTATCGTTTTTACCTTTAAAGGACTGCGAACCGAGTTCTTCAATTTTCACTGTTTCCATATTGTCAACCTTGCATTGAACCTTCAATGGCAGCTTCTTCTTCTACACCTGCGACTGTGGAACCATCTTCTTCCCTTGTGTTGTCACAACTTTTTAATGAAACCCTAAAATACCGATCTGAAGATGTTTACCCTCACATCTTAAACCCTCATTCATCTAATGCCAACTATACAGTTTTAGGGCCATCTTTCAAAAAAGAGATTCACAAAGATTTTACCCCTCACTTCCCATTCCCCGAAGGACAACAAACTTTGCTTCAACAGAGTAAGAAGCTCGAATGGGATGGAAGACCCATTAGACACTGGCCCAAGATAGAAACCGGTTGGAATGCTTGGGTTGAACGAGCCAAAAGCTTTAAGGAACAAGAATGGCATGAAATAGGAATCCATGATGCCATCACTTTATCTACTAGAGGCTTCCAATGCAATGGTAAGCTTCTTGCGGCTACTTTATGTTTTTGGTCCCCTACTTTTAACTGTTTTCACTTTCCATGTGGTCCCATGTCTCCAACAATCATGGATATTTGTGAAATTACCGGTGTATTTCCCTTTGGATCTGAAATTACTACCTTTTTGGCTGAAGGTCAAACTTCAACTTATAATTTTCCTCAAAGCAAAGACCTTAGCTATTCTGCTTTTATCAAAGCTGAAATGAAAAATGATTCGAAGAAATTTTCAAAGAAGGAATATATTTCTTTTCTTCTTTTTTGGATCAACAGATTCCTGATTTGTTCGTCTTCCCAAAGAATTACTCTGGAATTTCTTTATTTGGCTAAGGCTTTGTCTTCGAAATATACCCTTGCTTTAGCTCCTTTTCTTTTGGCCAATCTCTATAAAAGATGCCAAGAAATGCATTCCAAGAAATTGTCTTATCAAATGGGGGGTCCCTTTTGGATTTTGCAATTTTGGCTATATGCATATTTTCCTGAAATTCGGCCCAACTTAATTGATTTGAAAGAACAAACTTTTGTTAACTTTGGTGAGAGAATGATAATGACTGAAAGTGTTCCTTCTTTTTCTTTTGAACAATATTTAAATTTCTTTCTTAATCTGGATCTTCGAAGGAATGCTTCTTTCTTTCAACCATTCTTCAATCCAAAAGTTGGGCCTCAATGGATAAAAAAGATTAAAAAAATTCAACACCAAGAGACTTACCCCTCATATGTGACAAATTCCTGGGCTAGCTTTCTGATCAGTAGAGACCTTGTTGTTTCTTCTTTTGCTACAAGGGGCAGAACACAATTTTTTGAATCCCAAATTGAACCATACCTGCCTAATCTTTTTGCAAGGCAATTTGGTCTTCTTCAAGCCATTCCCCTTCCATATGTTAGTTCATTCAATCCAGTTGCTTCTCAGAGAGTAACCTTTAAATCCACTGAACAAATCCAAAGCATCCAAACTTTTTATCTCAAGTCAAAAAATAGTTTTCATTTCTTCCAATTTGGCAAATCAAATATTACTGAGAACTATTTTGAGACTTGGTGGGAGACCAACTGGCAGCAAGCATATGGTGGCTTTGATATTCCCAATCTAGCACAAGTTTTGTTCCCATTCGAACTTCGTTCAACTACTTCAGTTGATGTGGGAACTTCTGACAAGACAGCTTCTTTAGTTTCAACTCAAGTTCCAGTGAAGACGGTGAAAAAAGAGAAGAAAGTAAAAGACACTGAACAAATCTCTCCCAGTAAGAGAAAAAGTAAGTATTTATTGATGCATATATTTTATTCAAACTAAAAGAGTTTATTAATAATATTATTGTAAATGCAGGTCAGAGACTTCTGAGTCAATCAAGACAAAAAACTATCATCAGTGATCCAACTGAGATAGTGATCAGTGATGAAGAAAGTGAGAAAGAAACAGAAGAGGCTCCACAATTGATACAGAGAAGAAAAGCTTCGATCCAAGATCTTCCAGCTGTGTCTGCGTCTCAAGCTTCTTCTGTTGCTACAGTTGAGAAAGGAAAAAAGAATTGTATCCTGACCTCTTCCCTGAGCAAAGGACTAAAGCCCTTCACAGTCCTTCTCAACTTCTAAAGCACACTGCTGTTTCTCAGGAAATTCTCAATCCTGTTACTGATCCTGAAGAGGATTTGACTCGACAAGAGAGAAAAAGAAAAAGAAAAGAAGAGAAGAAAAAAGAAAAAGAAATAAGGAAGGAAAAAGAAAGAATGGCAGAATTAGAGGCTAAAGTAGCCTTCTATGAAGCCAGAGCAGAGAAGAAAAAAGAAAAGAAACAATTAAAAAGACAAAAACGAGTTGAAGAAGTGAAAGATCCTTCAAGTGAAATTTTATCTCCAATTCCTCTGGCAATGATGGATACTTCTGGCTATATTGCCAATTTTCAAGTAAATTCTCATACTTACTTTAAATTCTGCCAATATCTGTCTAAGACATTTTATTCTAATTGTCTTTTTTTTTTCTTTTTTAGATTTCTGCACCTTCAGAAGTTCCTTCTTCAACTCATGCTACTCCCTCGGTATCCCCAAAGGTAAAAAATACAAGTTCATTGAACAAAATTTATTGTATTAATTTTATTCAATTTATTAATATTTTCATATTTCAGATACACGAGCTGCTTCAGAAAATGGCTTCACATTTCGAGGCATTGCCTCCAGAGTATTATGAAGCTCTTCAAGCTACTGCCATTTTCGTGAGTTTACATACCTCATGTATATTTGATTACCAAAATATAAAAATCAAATATTTACCTTTGATTTATTGATACAGTCAGCAACACCTGTTAAATTCAAAGGTTTGGAAAAAATCCCCTCTCCTTCAATTTCTCAAGACACTCAAATGAGTCCTCCCATCAAGTTAATAACTTGTGAAGCTTCAACTGAGGTAAATTTTTTTAATTTAACATTATATCAACTTTTGGTAAACTTCTTAAATAACATTCAATTTCTTTCCTGTAGACAAAAAGTCAAGAAGAAGAAGTACCTGCATCTGTTCCTAGCAGTCAAGTGGATATACCTTCTTCTGATGCATACTTTTCGGATACTGATGATACTTTGGAATTGGTTAAATTAGCTGCTTCTGCTGTTCAAACTCCTGAGGATGAACCAGTAGAAATTCTGACTGTTCATTCCTATTCAGCTAAAACCAAATCTTTGTTTCAAAAATGTTCTGCTATTTCTTTAAATGACTTGAACCAGACTGAGCTTCGAGATGAAGTGTTAGCACAATGCAATGATCTTCTTCAAGATTTACAAAATGCATCTCCAGGGTCTCCTACTAATCTGAAATATCTCATCACTCATATGATCACTCTTATAAAGAATCATGAAGAGATAAGAAATGACCTGGCTCAGTGCAATGTGACTCTAGAAGAAATGCACATTTTCTCTAACACATTGAAGACCAATCTGGATTCTCAGAAAGAAATAGATCAGACTATTCATCAGATTGATTCGAAAATTGAAGCTCTTCAAAAGGAACTGCACGACCTTCAGATTGAGAGGACTTCAAACCAAGAGAAACTTCTGGCTTTGAAAACTGAAGCTCTTCCAACGAAAGAAAAATTGAAGTTTCATCTTGACAACAATCCACAAATTGCCAGAAAGAAAAAAGGACTCATGCAATATCTGGATAGCAACAGTGCGGATTGGGAGAGTTTCAAGAAATCTTTGCAATTTTTCTAGAAAAAAGGATGTATTTGAAACAATTTCACAATTACTCTTATGTAAACATTTGCTTCGATCCTTTATGAATATATTTTCTTTTGTGTATATTACATGTTTCTATTCTCCCATATTGTTGGAAAGTATTCTTTTGAGAATCTTCCATTAATTTTCTTATTGTGTACATACCCATTCATTCCTCTTAAATGGTATGCACCTCCTTTTAGAACTCGATGAATTTGAAATGGTCCTTCCCAATTTGGTGACCATTTCCCAAATTTTTGATCTTTCAAACCAATTGGTAAAATAGTTCTCCATACCAAATCACCTTCTGCAAAGGTTTTGATTTTAACCCTTTTGTTATAAGCCCTTGTAGCCTTCTTCTTTTGAATTTGAATTTGATTAAGTGCATCTACTCTTTCTTCATCAATGTTCTCAAGCTCCATATACATGGATTGATGATAATCTTCAAAAGACATTTGATGTTGTTTGGCTACTCTTAATGAATTTACATTTATTTTCATTGGGAGTACTGCATCATGTCCATATGTCAATGCATATGGAGTTGTTCCAGTACTAGAACGTTTCGAAGTTCTATAAGCCCACAAAACTTCTATCAACAATTCATGCCATTCCCTTGGGTTATCTTCAATCATCTTCTGCATAGTTTGTTTGATAGTTTTATTCGAAGATTCAGCTTGACCATTAGCTTGGGCATAATAAGGAGTTGAATGAATCAAGGTAATTCCATATTGATCAACAAAATTTTTGACTTCACTCCCCACAAATACACTGCCTTGATCTGCAGTTATGGTTTGAGGAATTCCAAACCTACTCATTATTTCTTTTATGAAATTTATAATATCACACTGATTTATTGAAACCATAGGTTTTGCTTCAACCCATTTCGTAAAATAATCAGTTGCAACAATAATAAAAGAATGTTGTTTGGATGAAGGAGGAAAAATCTTCCCTATCAAATACATTGCCCAACCTCTAAATGGCCATGGTTTGATAATGGAATTTAATTCAATTGCCGGCCTATGATGTAAATTTCCATGTTTCTGGCAAGCTTGACAACCTTTAGCATATTCAATGCAATCTTTGAGAATTGTAGGCCAATAAAACCCATGTCTTCGAATCAACCATCTCATTTTAATACCAGGTTGGTGTGCACCACAAACTCCTTCATGGACTTCACCCATTATTTTCATAGATTCTTTTAAACTTGGGCATCTAAGTAATAAACCATCAGCTCCTTTTTTATATAATATATCATCATACAAAATATACTTAATGGCTTTAAGCCTTATTGCCCTCGTTGATTCAGCATTTGGGTTAGAAAGAAAATTTATTATTGGAGTTTTCCAATCTTTCTTAACAATTTGAACTTCATTTACCTCCAGAGGTAAACCTCTGTCCAATAAAGAAGGTAATATTTTCTTTTTATTTTCGAAACAAATTTCTTCTTCCCAAGGATTTTCTTTAAAACCTGAAGCAATTTGGGCTAAACTGTTAGCCTCTTCATTCATAAATCTTGGTATGTAATCAATGACTGCATCATCAAAGTTACATAATAAATGTACAGCACTCAAGTAATAAGGAATTAAAATGGGGCTTAAGCACTTATATTCTCCTTTCACTTGGTTTACGATTAATTGAGAATCTCCCATTACTTCAATCATTTCGGCTTTCCATTCTTTTAGTATTTCTAAACCAAACACTAAAGCTTC
This sequence comes from Hamamelis virginiana, assembly GCA_017140935.1. Lineage (NCBI taxonomy): Eukaryota > Viridiplantae > Streptophyta > Magnoliopsida > Saxifragales > Hamamelidaceae > Hamamelis > Hamamelis virginiana. Next base: position 5,602 of record JAESVK010067346.1, read on the forward strand.
ATATTCAGCTTGATTGTTGGTTCCATTGTATTCAAGTCTAAGACTAAACTTAGTCTTAATTCCTTTAGGAGATTCGATAACAACTCCAATCCCAGAATATTGGTTTTTCTTCGAACCATCAAACCACATTCTCCACGGAGCAAAACCAATACTAAAAGAATCAAACTCTTCTTGTTTTATATCAAGGCATGGATGATCAGCCAAAAAGTCTGCTAAGGCTTGACCTTTCACAGCCTTTTGAGGCATATAAACAAAAGTGAATTCTGTTAATGCTAGAATCCATTTTCCGATTCTGTTATTAAGCAAAGGTCTAGATAAAATATATTTTATCAAATTGAATTTTGATAGGACAATTACATTCCTTGGAAGCAAATAATATCTGAGTTTCATTGCAGCAAAATACAATGTAAGGCACAACTTTTCAATTGAAGAATATTTGCATTCAATACAATTCAATGCCCTACTCAAATAATAGATGGCTTGTTCTCTGAATTCATTGTTATCTTGAGCCAAAAGACAGCCAATAGATTCTTCAGCTGCTGAAATATATATCTTCAAAGGTTTATCCAACCTTGGTGGCATCAAAATAGGTGGATTAATCAGATAAGTCTTGATTGCTTCGAATGCCTTCTGATGCTCTTTATTCCAATTGTATTCATCTTCATTTCGCAGCTTCAATAGTGAAGAGAACACTCTGGTTTTTCCTGCAGCATTTGAAATGAACCTTCGAAGGAAATTTAATTGCCCTAAAAACCTTTGCAACTCTTTTTTATTAGAGGGAGGTTTTGCATTAATAATTGCTCTTGCTTTATTTGAGTCTACTTCAATGCCTTTTTTGTGCACTAGATAGCCTAGGAAATTCCCAGCACTAACACCAAAGGCATATTTTTGTGGATTCATCTTCAACTTGTAAAGTCTCATTCTTTTAAATACCTTTTCCAAATATTCTAGATGATTTTCTATATTGTTTGATTTAATGTCTATATCATCAATATAACATTCTAGAAAATCACCTATCATATCATGAAAAATAGCATTCATAGCTCTTTGATAAGTAGCTCCTGCATTCTTCAAACCAAAAGGCATTACGATCCATTCAAAAGTACCAATACTGCCAGGACATCGGAATGCAGTTTTATGGACATCTTCTTCAGCAATATATATTTGATTATATCCTGAATGTCCATCCATAAATGACATTATTTGATGTCCCGCTACTTCATCTATCAATAAATCCACAATAGGCATCGGATATTCATCCTTTGGAGTGGCCAAATTAAGATTTCTAAAATCAATACAAACTCTCAATTTACCATTCTTTTTAATCACAGGAACTATATTAGAAACCCATTCAACATACCTGGCTGTTCGAATAAAACCTGCTTTCAACAATCTTTCAATTTCTTCTTTAATCTTTGGGATGACCTTCGGAGCAAGTCTTCGAGATTCCTGCTTGAATGGTTTGAAGCCTTCTTTTATTGGCAACTTGTGCTCAACCAAAGATCTGTCTAAACCTGGCATTTCATGGTAGTCCCATGCAAAGCAATCCTTGTATTCTCTCAACACAGATATAAGCTTCTCTTTAGTTGAATCATCTAAGAAATTACTAATAAAAACAATCTTCGAACAAGAAACACTATCTAAATTAACTTCTACTAAAGTATCAATATTTTGCAACTTTAAATTCAAAGATTGTTCAGAAACTAGAGAAACATCATTATCAAATACAACCTTTGACTGGTCATGTTCATCTTCCAGAATACCTTCATTCCATCCTGCATGTACTAATTCTTCATCCAAAAGCTTCGAATGAATGGCTTGTACAGCCACTTTTTCTAAGGCCGCATGGACAGCCTCAGTTTCTAATTTCTTAGAGAAATTAGGCATTTGATTCATCTTCCATTTTTTCCGGACCACTTGCTGGTCCTACAAATTGACAAAGTGCATCTTCCCAAATTTTGTCTTCGTTAACTGAAGGAATTTTACTTAGATCAACTGGACCAATGGGCTCTTCATAAAGCCTGGCTTCCATTACGTTTGAAGCTACATTGAATGGTTTTCGATCAGCTTCCACCATCTCAAATTCTGCATTTTCATTCAAAAGAATTAGTTGCTGATGCATTGAAGATGGAATACATTTGTTAGCATGTATCCAATCTCTACCTAATAATGCATTATAATTTGAATTTCCTTCAACAACAAAAAATGCAGTCATTGTAGCCTTCGAACCAACAGTTAATTCAACAGGCAATATCCCCTTTGCTTTCTTTTTACTTCCCGCAAATCCAGAAATTACAACTTCTGTCGGGAGCAACTTATTTTCTTCTAAATTGAGTTTTTTCAAAGTAGTTTTAGGCATTATATTAACGGCTGCTCCATTATCTACTAAAATTCTGTTTAGTGGACAACCATTAATATATGCCTTTACATATAGGGGTTTTAGGTGTTTAGTCATCTGAGAAGTTGGTTTTACAAATTTATAAACTTTACCATTGGCTTGAAGCTCAACTTCAGATTCCACGATCTCAGGACAGAATCCTTGAGTGTCTTCAACATCTCCATCAATACAATTGCTTTGCCCTGGTTTTGCTTCGAAAGATGTTGGTAAAGTAAAGGCCATATTGACATTTGCTTCCTCTATCATCAGATCAAATTCTTGATCTTCAGGAAAATTGATTTCCTTTGAAGTATCCGTTTGAACATCGTTTGGATTTTCTTCATCAATTTCCATTGCCTCTCTGCATTGCTCAATGATCGAGGATAATTTGTTCTCATCGACCAATGTCATATGCTTCTCATTTTCATCTTTCATAGTCTTTCTTTCAAACCTTGGATTAGGCTTTGAAGAATCTACATTTTTCTGAATATTTATATTAATATTCTCTTGCATTTTGGCATACCTTCGTTGCAATCTTCTTTTCTGAGTCTTGGACATAAATGACTTGTATTCCAACTCTTGGTTTTTTGGATGTCTTAAAACATACCAATTGTCGATAGGCACCTTTGGTGGAATAACTAGCTTCGACTTTCCTTGTTGATTCGAATTTGGCCTTTCTCCTATAAAAACACCTGCATTCTTTCTATGGTCTAGAGTACATCCTTTAAAATTAGGCTGGTTAGGATTTGGCACTTTTGGTTTATAAAACTGATTATTGTTTTTCAAACCAAAATTTTGTTGATTAAAATTTGGTTTGTTAACATAACCAGGCCTAAAGTACTGAAAATTCTTTTGATAATTCTTAGGTGGATAAAAAGGTCCATAAGAGAATTTATGATGTGGATGATTAACATATGGAGGTTTAGGATAACTTACTTTTCCTTTACCTTTCTCCCATGGCTTCACAAAATGATCTACCTTTCCAGTATATGAATTATCTCTTTCAGCTGCTCTAACATACTCTTCACCACATTTAGAACATAATTGTTTGAGGATCTCTTGATCTGGCTTCAAAGCAGTTGACATCAAAGGATCTTCAAACATTGGTAATTCTGTTTCTGTTTCTGCTTTGGATCTGATTATCAAACTCTTAGATTCTGGATTATGAATCAGTCTCTTCTTATTCTTCCAAGTAGTAAATTCAGCATTGTGCATCTCAACAAATAATTCTTTCATTCCAGTCTGTGAATCTTCCAGAGTAAATTCACTTTCATTTTCTTCTGAATGAATAGATTCAATATCTTCTTCAATTCGACTTTCCTGTAACATGAATCGAATAAAAGTAATTTTGTCAATTCCATACAATAATGTTTTCCAATTATGGACATTTTGATTACTTTTCTCTCTTTGATCTGTATGTCTTTTAATTGGGAAATGAACATCATGGAATTCGACTTCAACTTCTTGAATTGAAGGGAATGAGTTATTATCAATACCCATAGATTCATCACCTTTGTCAGGGAACTTTAAATTCCCTTTTTGAATTTGTTCTTGTATTACATTTCTAAATACAATACAATTACTTGTTGAATGTCTCCAAGAATTATGCCATTTGCAATATTCTTTATTTCCTATCTCTTCAAAACTTGGAATTTTATGTCCTTTAGGCAACTTTATGAATTGACCATTCAACATATGATCAAAAATAGAATCTACTTTCGATATATCAAAAGAATATTGCCTCGAACCTTCATTCGAAGCATTTTTCTTTCCCTGATAACTTGTTTTACTATCTATTTTTATTAATGCATCACAAGTAAATGGTGATTTGCCGATTATTTCAGCGGCATCTACTTCATAATTTGGGTCGTAATAATAACTCTTAAAAGATGAATTTTGTCTTTGATATTCTTCTTTTAACAAAGTTTCATACCTCGACACTTTGGTAGTTAATTCCATGAGATCCCTGAATTCTATTTCATCGAATTTTTTCCTTAACTCAAACTCTAAACCATTCTGAGCTAACTTCACAAATTCATTTTCAGGCAAACTAATTCTGCATCTATTCTTTGCCTTTTTAAACCTATGAATAAATTGTGAGGCTTTTTCATCAGGTTTTTGTCTAAGTCTGGCTAAATCAGCCATAGAAACTTCAGGATCAGTTCTAAAGAACTGAGTATGAAACATTTCTTCTAATTGTACCCAATTTTGAATAGAACCTGGTGGGAGATTTACATACCAAGTAAATGCATTCCCTGTTAATGAATTTGAAAACAATCGAAGTTTCAAAAAATCATTATTTCCAGCTTCACCGCATTGCCCAGTGAACCTCC
>JAESVK010067348.1:0-14709 GCA_017140935.1 Hamamelis virginiana
CAACAATTCAAAATCAAAAAGGACTTCTAGGCTTGTAATGACCACGGGTTACACAAGGGGCAAACAAAACAAAATGGGTGTTGGCATGACATGGCTGGGTTTGCTACCCTATTGCCAACACCACCCTATGCTAACCCAAGAACTCCAACTACTCCTCCTCAGATTCTTCTTCGTCACTCGAGAATGCATCCTCATCAACACAATCATCCAGCTCGTCAGAATCCCCTTCCAAGTTAGGAAGGGGTGCCTCAACAGTCGAAGGTTCTCCTCTCAGAACAAAAACCTCTCTCTCGAGCCTGGAAAGCCTGTGATCAATCTGTTTCTGCTTCCCTAGGATGCATTTGAACCACCCCTTTATCTTGCGCTCCATCCTCTTCAAAGGGGACGTACTCTTCGGTTCAGGGGTTGATGATGTAGATGGCCCTACAGTAACTGGGGGAGACTGAGCTGAACGAGGCTTTGCTGAAACAGCCCTGCTTTTGGCTTCAGTTATGGCAGTGATGGGACCCAGACGAGGGGGAGCCAATTTCTCTCTGCCTGAACCCTTAATACCTGCTGCTTCCACCATGTGGGTAATGAGTGCTGGGTATGGCATGTGACTCTTCAAGCTTGTAGATTTAATGAAATCCCTCATGATACACCAAATCACAGCACCATAGTCAATGAGCTTCCCATTCATCACTTCGAACAAAAACTCGATTTCCTCTTGACTGGGAAACTTTTCCTTCCCCTTGGGCACAATCATGTTGTGAATAATCTTATTCATCAACGCATATTCGGCTTTTAGTTTCCCTGGCGTGAACTCTTTCCTGATGAATCCTCCCATTTGTACTGGATTGGTGCACATGGTGTTGGCAAACAACTCAGGATGAAAATCAGTGATAGCACGGAATGGGTATGGTCTGTCAGAGGTCATAGGACGCGTATACCCCAAAGATATAGCAATGGTCTCGGGATCAATGGATAGGGGCTCGCCAAAAACCGTGGTGTTCAAAAGGAATTCCTTATCAGCATTTTCACTTAAGTTGGAATAAAACTCTCTGACGACTGAAGGCCGATATCCCTTTACACCCTTGCATATGAACTTCAAATTCTGATTCTTGATGACTTCACGAATGGGATGATAAAAAATGAACGTCTCGATTTGCATGCCTCTTTCACAATGAAAACCCCTCTTCGCTATAGACTGAGTCCATTTCTCCCTTGAAGCCTGAAAAGTATCATCCTCAAACATCGCTTCAATCTCGTCATCCTCATCGCTTTCCTCATCACTCTCAGACGAGATATTCTTGCGTTTCCCCTTCCCTTTCTTCACGGTCTGTGAGGAATCCGCTTTCCTCTTCTTTACGGCTCGCTCCGCAGAAGAGCTTGAAGCCTTACCCTTCTTAGGGTTTTTGGTTCTTGCCATAGAGACGGCAACAACGGAAAGCAAAGCCAACATCATCCACACATACAAAAGATAATCCCACATACCCATCTCCACAAGTACTAAGCTTCCCTTCCCCACATCCTTCAAAACCTTCCTCCCCATTACCTCCATTGTATTCAAATAATCCAAACAAGCAAAGAACACAATAATCCCACACCACATAGCAGTAGCCATCCAATCAAAGCGAATAAAGTGATACAAATTACTCACAAAGTCAAGGTAGAACCACTTACCCCACACAAATGCCCAAATAAGCCAAATCCACTTGAAAAATCTCCAAAATCCAAGCCTAGGGTGCAAAATTCCTCCTCGAACACAATCCTTCCGACGAAATGGTTAGAAAATGGCTTGTGAGGGTTAGGAATGGTGAAGGAAGAGTAATGGGATGAATTGGGATGGTTTGAGTGGCCAATATGGTGAAATTAGGGTTTTGATGGTGAAAAATGGAAGAAATGGTGAGATAATGGGGATTTATATGATGGAAAGGTGTTTGGGAGGAGGGAAAGTAAGTTAGGGTTAGGGTTTGAGAGAGGGAAATGAGAGGGGAAAGATGGGGATTTTCGAAGATGAGAGAAATGAGAGAGAGAGAGACTTGTGTTTTGCGAAATGGGGGTCTGCTGCACTAAATAGGGCAAAATCGCATGTGAGTACCGGTACTGGGCTTTGAGTACCGGTACTGGAGTGCTACTGGACTTGAACTGACTTTGAGTACCGGTACTCAACTTGCCAGTACCGGTACTGGTTCTGCAGAAATGCTTGAATACTCTTTTTTTCTCCACTTCAAAGCCAATTCTTGCATAATGCCTCATTCTTCACCCAAAACCCACTTGCACACATACAAAATACATACCCAAACTTGCTCGGCACATTTACATTCATTTTGGAGCAGGCCTACTCAAAAAGGACCATGGATCCTAAGGTTTTGAACAATTTGGCAACTTTTAGGCTCAACAAAGGGTCAAATGGTGACTCAATATGATTTTGAAGTTCAAATAAGCAATAATGGCCTAAAATCATCTTCCAAATATGTACGGATGTTCCACAATGAATAAATTGCATGAAAATGACATGGTTATGTAAAAATGCACGCTAAGGAGCCAAAACCAAGCGAAAATGAGCTTGGGAAACAAAAATCAACGACTTGTGATATTACAATACCAATTGTATTCAAAATGCACAGAAATGATACAAGTCATGATTCAAAAGTAAGAGTGGACAAAAAATGATGAAAGTAGTCTCAGATGTGGTGAAGTGGTGAAGTTCAGTCTTGTTGGCGTGCATGTGTGATAGGAATGTACAATGTTCATAACACAAGTTCGAAGAAAAGCACAGCTCAAAGTTCAAGTTCTATTTTCATGTAAGCCTAAAATCGAAAAAAATTTATGCAAAACGCTTACTAAAACAACAAAAACTAACATGACAAACTAACATATACTCCTTCAACAAAAAGAAGCTACCCTATGCATGTGCAAAAGTATGAGTATCTGTATGAACACCAGTATATACCCCCCCCTCCAACTGAAATGTGCATTGTCCTCAATGCATGAAAAGATAACACTAAGGACCAAATTGAAAAGAGAGGGAACAAAAGTACCTGTGTCAAAGCTATGAACAAGCTAAAAAGCTGCACAAGGGTCAGAGTATCCATATTTCCAAAAAAGAATGATTAACAACAAAATTTTGAAGCTATGTACAATGAGTAACACAGAAATTACTCAGGAGGAATGTCCTGGTAGACTGGGTCCACCAACTCCTCCATGCTCTCCTGACGGTCAAAGTTCTCAAGGAATGGCTTTAGGCGCTGACCGTTTACTTTGATGACTTTCCCATTCTCAGGATTCTCGATCTCAACTGCACCATAGGGGTGGACTACTTTGACCACGAAAGGGCCAGTCCACCTTGAACGGAGCTTGCCTGGAAAAATGTGCAAACGAGAACTGTACAAGAGTACTTTCTGTTCGGGCTCAAAGGTCTTCCTCACAATGTTTTTGTCGTGGAATAGCTTGACCTTCTCTTTGTAAATTCTGGAGCTTTCATAAGACTCGCGCCTCATTTCATCAAGCTCATTCATTTGCAACATTCGCTGATGACCTGCTTTAGCCAAATTAAAATTAAGAGTTTTAATCGCCCAATATGCCTTGTGCTCCATTTCCACCGGCAAGTGACATGCCTTGCCATAAACCAACCTATATGGAGACATACCAAGAATGGTTTTAAAAGCAGTGCGGTATGCCCAAAGAGCATTGGTTAGTCGAAGAGACCAATCCTTGCGGTTTGGGTTAACCGTTTTTTCCAAAATGTGTTTTATCTCCTTATTGGCTAGTTCGGCTTGGCCATTGGTTTGTGGGTGATATGCGGTGGAAACCTTATGTGTGACTCCATACTTTTTAACCAAGTTTTCAAACGGCCTATTGCAAAAATGGAGCCCACCATCACTAATGATTGCACGAGGCATCCCAAAACGAGAAAAAATGTGTTCTTTCAAGAATTTCAAAACCACCTTGTGGTCATTCGTTCTCGTTGGGATGGCCTCCACCCACTTTGAAACATAATCCACTGCCAATAGAATATACAAGTACCCACAAGAGGAGGGAAAAGGACCCATGAAGTCTATACCCCAACAGTCAAAAATTTCAATGATTAAGATGGGGGTAAGAGGCATCATGTTCCTTTTTGTAACACCTCCTAATTGTTGGCACCGAGCACAAGTTTTGCAAAATTCAAATGAGTCTTTAAACAGTGTGGGCCAATAAAAACCGGCTTGCAAAATCTTGTCAGCTGTTTTCCTTGCAGAAAAATGCCCTCCACAAGCTTCAGAATGACAGAAGGTGAGTACCCCAATTTGTTCGTCGTTAGGTACACACCTTCTCATCAACTGATCAGGGCAGTGTTTAAAGAGATAGGGATCATCAAAAAAATAATTTTTCACATCAACCAAAAACTTTCTCCTCTGCTGAGAAGTCCACCTGGATGGGATTTGTCCTGTCACAATATAATTCACAATATCAGCATACCAAGGACAACTAACTAGAGCAAACAGTTGCTCATCAGGGAATGTATCACCTATGGGTAGACCCTCATAAGCTGTCTCTAAAACCAAACGAGAGAGGTGATCCGCCACCACATTCTCGACTCCCTTCTTATCTTTTATGGTCAAATTAAACTCCTGACAAAGTAGGATCCACCTAATGAGACGGGGTTTCATATCTTGCTTAGAGAGCAAGTACTTCAACGCCGCATGATCAGTGAAAATGACTATGGGAGACCCTACAATGTACGACCTGAACTTATCTAGGGCAAAGACCACAGCTAAGAACTCTTTCTCCGTAGTTGTGTAATTGGACTGGGCGGAATCTAGAGTCTTGCTGGCATAATAAATTACAAAAGGTTTCTTATCCTCTCTTTGCCCTAAGACAGCTCCTACGGCATAATCACTAGCGTCACACATGATCTCAAAAGGAAGGTCCCATTTCGGAGGTCGCATGATAGGAGGTGCAATCAACATACTTTTTAATTTTTCAAAAGCCTCTTCACATGCTTGTGACCATTCAAAAACAACATCCTTGGCAAGTAAACTGCACAAGGGACGGGATATAGCACTAAAGTTCCTTATGAACCTCCTATAGAAACCTGCATGACCTAGGAAGGACCGAATGTCTTTAACACATTTGGGAGTGGGTAAATTAGAGATCAACTCGACTTTGGCCTTATCTACCTCTATGCCTTTCTTAGACACGATATGTCCCAACACAATCCCTTGCGTCACCATGAAGTGACATTTCTCCCAATTCAAAACTAGACTTTTCTCCTCACATCTCTCCAACACTTTCTCCAAGTTTTCTAAGCATCCCTCAAAAGAATCTCCAAAGACGGAGAAATCATCCATAAAAATCTCCATGATCTTCTCTACCATGTCACTAAAAATACCCATCATGCACCGTTGAAAGGTCCCCGGTGCATTACATAATCCAAAGGGCATTTTCCGAAAGGCAAAAGTGCCAAACGGACAAGTGAAGGTGGTTTTCTCTTGGTCTTCTAAGGCTATTTCTATCTGATTGTACCCAGAGTACCCATCAAGAAAACAGTAAAACTCATGCCCAGCAACTCTCTCCAACATTTGGTCCACAAAAGGTAGAGGGAAATGGTCTTTTCTCGTGCCAGCATTTAGTTTCCTATAATCTATGCACACCCTCCAACCTGTTGTGACTCTAGTAGGTATGAGTTCATTGTGTTCATTTGCCACCACAGTGACCCCGGACTTTTTTGGAACAACTTGGGTAGGACTCACCCACTTGCTATCCGCAATAGGGTAAATGACACCTACATCTAGGAGTTTCAACACCTCTTTCTTGACAACTTCCTTCATGACAGGATTTAACCTACGTTGTGGTTGCCTAGATGGTTTGACATCCTCCTCCAAGTAGATTCTATGAGTGCAAATCAAAGGGCTAATTCCCTTAATGTCCGCAATGGTCCATCCTATGGCGGTTTGGTGGGCCTTCAGAATTTCTATGAGTCTCACTTCTTGATCATGATTTAGAGAAGATGAAATGATCACAGGGAAGGTCTCTTCACTTCCTAGGAAAGAGTATTTGAGATGTGAAGGTAAAGGCTTCAATTCTAACTTAGGTGGCTTCTCTATTGATGGCAAAACTTTCTCTCAATTGGAGGCAACTCCTCGAATCTAGGTGTCCACCCATTGGTTTCCATCACCTCACTATGCTCAAGGATGGAGTATAGAAACTCCATTTCAGGTGTGGCCACATCCTCAACAATCTTAGGGCTCACTAAACAAGACTCTAGAGGGTCATCACGTGAAAAATGATCAATATATTCCTGTACCACAGATTCTATCACATTCACCTCACAAATGTCTTCATCATCCCCTATTTCCTTGATAACATTGAAAATATTTAGGTTCACAGTCATGTTGCCAAAAGACAACGTCATCAACCCACCCCTACAATGAATTATGGCATTAGCAGTGGCTAAGAAAGGCCTGCCAAGAATCACAGGGAATTGACTCCCTTGACTCACCACAGGTTGAGTATCTAGAACAACAAAGTCAACAGGGAAATAGAACTTATCCACTTGTACTAGAACATCCTTCACAATACCTCTAGGAATCTTCACACTACGGTCTGCTAGCTGAAGGGTAATGGTGGTAGGCTCTAACTCTCCTAGCCCTAGCTCAACATACACCGAGTATGGCAACAAGTTCACACTAGCTCCCAAATCCACTAAAGCACGTCCCAACTTGGAGTTACCTACCACTATGGAAATGGTTGGGCTTCCTGGGTCTTTGTATTTTGGGGGTAAGTTATTCCTAATAAGAGAGGTGGATTGTTCAGTCATGAATGCATCATTGTGGACACCTAACTTCCTCTTCACTGTACACAAGTCTTTCAAAAATTTGGCATATGAAGGGATTTGTTTGATGGCATCCAACAAGGGAATGTTCACCTTAACCTGCTTGAAAAGCTCAAAAATTTCAGCATGATTGTTCAATTTCTTTGGAATTCTCAACCTATGGGGATATGGAGCGGAGGGAACATGTTTAGCTTTGTCTTTATCCACATCCACATCAACAACATCGGCTTTGGGGACATTAGGCTCATCAATCACATCATCATCCCTTTTCGGTTCATTTTATAAATCTTTTGAGATCTCTTTTGGAAGATCCTTGGGATGGATGGTTTTATCAATGATTTTGCCACTTCGAAGAGTGGAGATAGCCTTGCATTGCTCAAAAGTCCCATCATTTTGACTTGAAGTCCCAACACTATTTTGACCTTGGGGGTTTTGAATGGGTTGAGAGGGAAATTTCCCTTTTTCTTGTTGAGAACTCCCCATAGAAGATGTCAATTTAGTGAGTTGAGACTTCACGTCACTAATAGCCGTTCGGAATTCATTGTTCATTGTTTGTTGGGATTGGACAAATTGGGCTACAATGTCCTCCAAATTTCTTTTGTGAGGTGGTTGGTAAGAGTGATGATTTTGATTTGCTTGAGAAAAAGGGGGAAAACCTTGGTTAGGATTCGCAGAAAATCCTTGTGGCCCTTGATTTTGAAAAGTGGGGGCTTGATTTGAAAAACCCGGATTTGGATTTTGAAAATGATATCCTTGGTTTTGAAAGTTTGAACTTTGCCCTTGAAAATTGGAACCTTGCCTTTGGTTAGAGTAACCTTGATGGGCTTGAGCATTACCTTGATTTGATGAAGCATTCACCCCATCATTTTTCCAACTAAAGTTTGGATGCTTCCCCCACCCCGAATTATAAGTGTCAGAATATGGATTGAAAGGCTTCCTAGGGGGGTTCAAAGCATGGACTTGCTCTTGGACGGCTCCTTTAATGGTAGGAAGGGTAGGACAGTCTCTAGTGGAATGCACAGGATCCTCACAAATGAGGCATGGTTCCTCTACCCTAGGCACAATAGGTGTAGGAGGTACACTTGGCACCACAGGCACCGCAGTAACCTCGTTGACTTTCTGCATTTCTAGGGCCTTTAACTTCCTAGTTAAACTCGCCACCTTGGCTTGAAGTTCATCATGTTCCTTAAGTTGGAACTTTCCACCACTACTTGGGTTGCTAGCTTTCCTTGCAACATCGGGAGTTGTGTTAACCTCCCAGTTGCGCGCACTCTCTGACAACCTATCAAAATATGGGATTGCGTCCTCGGGGGATTTTTCAAAAAGTTCCCCACCACTCATCATTTGGAGGAATTGCTTAGTCTCACGGGTCAAACCATGGTAAAAGTACCCTACAAGTTGACCTACGTCTAGTCCATGATGGGGGATTGCATTTATCAAATCCTTGTACCTTTCCCAAGCACCGGCAAATGCCTCATTAGGTTCCTCAGTGAAATTTTGAATCATGCGCATCAACATGTTGGTTCTAGCGGGTGGGAAGAATTTTTCCAAAAAGATCTTTTGCAGTTGTTCCCAAGTGCGGATGGAATTAGGAGTCAAAGTATGAAACCATATTTTTGCCTTATCTTTTAGAGAAAATGGAAAAAGAGTAATGCAAATGATGTCAATAGGTGAACCAGTTGACAAGAACGCACTACACACATCAGTAAAATCCCTCATAAAAGAATATGGCCTTTCAGAATCAAAGCCATGAAACTCAGGCAATAGTCGAATCATTTCAGGTTTTAGCACAAAACGACTAGCCTCTTGAGATGGGATTATACATGATGGAGTAGTGGTTCTGTGAGGGTTGAAGATCTCCCTCAAAGTCCTTCCCAAATTTACCATAGGGATATCGGGTTGTCTATTCTGCTGCACATTTTGATTCACATTTTGTTGAAAATTTTGATTCATATTTCCCCCACCAGGTGCAGGGGTTGCAGGCGGAATGACATCATCCCTTCGCCCTTGAGGCTCATTTGGAAAGTCTTGATCATTTGCATTTCTTTGAAAATTTTGGTTTTGGTTGTGCTCCATTGGTGGAGAGGATGGTTGAGCCAAGTTAGGTCTCAAATTTGGATTTTCAAGGTCTTGTTGTGACCAATTCCTTACAAGTCGGCTTCCCTCTCCACGAGTCCAAACCAACATGCAACAATTGTTCACAACAAATTTACACTACAAAGAATTCTATACACTAAGAGTTAGGAAAAACTTACCGGATTCACAATGTAATTGCGAATTACCACTAGCTCTTCCTTGGATCACTTCAAGGTACGCACCACTCCCCGGCAACGGCGCCAAAAATGCTTGTCCATTTGCGGTGTGCTCAATTACGTCCCAAGCGTAGGAACTCAATTATCGCCAAGCATAATAAATCTATGAGAATCCACAGGTCATTTCCACAGGGAGTGGGGATTACGAAGGATCCTTAGGCATTGAAACCCAAAGAATGTGTACTTAAAGTAAATCATGGGGGTTTGTTGATTGGTTGATTTGGTAACCGGTTGCAATTGAAATTAACACAAGGGAAACAAATGGTAGGGTTCTAGGGTTTCTACTCATCCACAACTAGGTAACAAGCATCTCTCATTAATGTTCTCATCTAGGATCCATTGAAGAATGGTCTTTGATGGATAATATAACTTTGAAAGCTTTTAATCAAATATGAATATGGGAATGATACCAAATGCTCACTTAAGCAATAAAACAAACACTTGGTATGCATTTAGGTTCAAGCACAATGTGTACCAAGGTTAACTTGTTCACACATTGTCAAGAAGATGCCATACTAAGCATTATGAGAAGAAGTAGAGAGTATTTGGCATCATACTCATTCCATTAAACACAAAGAGATGAAAGAGTGTTGTTACCTTTGTTGGTGATGAGTTTCCACCGTTTGAACCCTACCTTGGTGGTTTAGAACTCCATTAAAGCTATGAATATGGAAGTAAATGCAAGAACAAGAGTAATAAATGCAAAATAAGAGAGAAACAACTTCTATTAAAGGATTGAAATACAAATAACAATGTTCAAATACTAAGAAACTAGTTTAAAGAACCAAAACAAGGGTTACAACTGATTGAAAACAAGAACAACAAGAAATCCTAAGCTAAACTATGTAGAAAACCCTAGAAATGTGAAAAACCCTAAGCTAAACTACCCAAACCCTAACTATCAAGACTCAAGACCCCTTCTCCAGCTGAGAAAGAGACATTAAATACCCCCCACAGCAGCTACACGAATGGGGGGTCAAAAGACAACCGCACCCCTACTAAAACATGACATTTACAAACCTAGCAGGCGAAAATACGAGCCCCAGTACCGGTACTCAGCATCCAGTACCGGTACTCAACCTATACTGCCCAAATGCTGCACTTCAGTACCGGTACTCAGCAAGCCAGTACCGGTACTCACTTCTAAATTCTGCAGAAATTGCACTATTAAGGCACAAAACTCCATTATCATCGAACATTGCCTCCAAAAACTATCCCCGCAACTTTGAAATGCCTCGAACACGCTGAAGAACCCTTCCCAAGGTTGAAATGAGGAACGAAACTGTTAGAAGTATGCCCTAAAACCAATCCTAAAGGGTATATTGAGTTTCATATTATCTATATATGGAAGGTATAACTTATCTAATATGTTCTCACATATATGATAAGGTCCATGAATAAATGATAAGAGAAATATGCATCTCAAAGAGTTGAGATAGAGAGACTGATATTTCTCATATACATCTATTCTAAAAGAGTTCCTACTCAAAGGTTTATTAAAGTGGATATTTAATTAACCGTATGAAGAGTAGCACAGATTTAAACCAACTCATTTGGAGGATAGGTAGTCTTTCCTATCAGTGTAGTGACACTTAGGTTAATCTGTGGGTGCATATTAGAGAATATGTACACTGAACATGATCTGCAAAAGAGTATTCCTATGGTAGTTCTGTCAAAGGAATATTCTAGTGTTATGTCCATTAATTTGGTAGTCCTTAGACCTGAGACACCATAGCTGTCTTGTGCATAGGTTGCTAGAGTTTGATAGTATCTCGTACAGCCTTATCCATTAGGTTGTAATCGGTACTTATTGGCTCTAATGAGTTATGCATGAAGATGGATGAGTGTGCAATAAGGGATCATCACTCTCAGTTATATGAGAGAGAATGTCAGGATAAGTTCACAAAGATAATTCTCAAAGGGAACCTCTGGCCAGAGTGATAGGTAAACAGTGAAAAGAGTTTCACTGCGATTACCTTATTGAGATTATATTTTGTGGGACAGATATCAAGTTGTTAAGATAGGGTTTGACTAAAACCATACCTATTATCTTAACTGTGACATTAGGGGATGAAGGATTAAATAACATGAAGGGTTCACATAGTTCTGCTATTCACCTAAACCTAGGGTATGTCATGATATGTTGCTAGATGTCACTCATGACCAGTGAAAGCCTATTGATAAAGTGTTATCAATGAGGGCAAAATTGGAATCGTTCCAATTGAACCTTAAAATAGAAAGTTTCTATTTTTGGGAGACATAGAGATGTCCCTGTCACTGCTAGGTTAGGGTGAACCCAAAGGGTCACACACAATAGAGAGTAAGTGAGTTCCTTAAGCTTGTGGGAGGGGAATCCTATCATGGCGTTTGTTTGACTTTAATAATTAAACGTTAATTGATTAAAAGTCAATACTAACCGAGAATAGGATTACTCTATTCGAGGATGATTGGTCATGCTAGCACTAGTAACCAAACACCCCCCAAAGAGGAGAAAGTCTATAAATAAGAGTGTTTCACACACTCTAAGGCATAGAAACCCTAGAGGGCCGAATTCTCTCTCCTCTCCCTCTCCATTCTTGCTTGCCACAAAGAGTTGTGGAAGACTAGAGAAGCTTTCGGAGTCTTGCTCTCGTGTGGATACGCTTTGGAGGTTTCATGCTTTTGAAACTCGAAGGATTCCTACACCGAAGAACATAATCAAAGTGAGTTTTTATATGCTTTGATTAACTGTATATTTATATATATATGATCCGATGCTTGTATCGTTCTTGGAGGTTTTGTGAACATGGATGTTTTTATCTAAACTGAAAAAGTTTTGTTTTTACCCTGTTCCGCTGCGCATCCATGTCTGTGTTTTTCACAGAACCTTTCAGAAACACGATTCGAACGTGCTTTGGCGGGTTTTCTTCACAAAATGACTCCGTTTGAAGATGAAAATGTGCACGGGCACCTTCCTCGACACACGGCGACTCTCCAAGCGTCCCAAAACACTTCAAAAAGATGCGTATAACTACAAACAACCTACAAAAGCACAAAACACAAAAGAAAGTCAAATGCACCTACGCAAACTAAGGCCAATATGCATGCTAGAACGGTCAAAAGCAAGTAAAAATACCGTACTTTATGTGTCAAACACACCCTCCAACCTGCATCTTGCTAGTCCCTAGTAAGATTTGAACTAAAAAGGAACTAAAAAGATAAAAGGAATACACCAGTAAGCAGTTAAGCATTCAACAATTCCATGATAGGCGAACATGAACATATTACTAAAACTTAACAAACCATGCGAATCTTTAAACTTAATATGCACAACTCATTCCTAGTGTGGTGATAATCCAACAAGAACTTCACTCAACCAACAACAACAACACTGAAAGGCACAATTATTGAAAACGAAGCGGAATGAAGTTACCAAAAGGAAATAAAACTTCATTAACGAAAGAAACATTTAACATAAACCAAATACTTAAATATGCATAATATTCATAGAGGAACAAACAACAATTCAAAATCAAAAAGGACTTCTAGGCTTGTAATGACCACGGGTTACACAAGGGGCAAACAAAACAAAATGGGTGTTGGCATGACATGGCTGGGTTTGCTACCCTATTGCCAACACCACCCTATGCTAACCCAAGAACTCCAACTACTCCTCCTCAGATTCTTCTTCGTCACTCGAGAATGCATCCTCATCAACACAATCATCCAGCTCGTCAGAATCCCCTTCCAAGTTAGGAAGGGGTGCCTCAACAGTCGAAGGTTCTCCTCTCAGAACAAAAACCTCTCTCTCGAGCCTGGAAAGCCTGTGATCAATCTGTTTCTGCTTCCCTAGGATGCATTTGAACCACCCCTTTATCTTGCGCTCCATCCTCTTCAAAGGGGACGTACTCTTCGGTTCAGGGGTTGATGATGTAGATGGCCCTACAGTAACTGGGGGAGACTGAGCTGAACGAGGCTTTGCTGAAACAGCCCTGCTTTTGGCTTCAGTTATGGCAGTGATGGGACCCAGACGAGGGGGAGCCAATTTCTCTCTGCCTGAACCCTTAATACCTGCTGCTTCCACCATGTGGGTAATGAGTGCTGGGTATGGCATGTGACTCTTCAAGCTTGTAGATTTAATGAAATCCCTCATGATACACCAAATCACAGCACCATAGTCAATGAGCTTCCCATTCATCACTTCGAACAAAAACTCGATTTCCTCTTGACTGGGAAACTTTTCCTTCCCCTTGGGCACAATCATGTTGTGAATAATCTTATTCATCAACGCATATTCGGCTTTTAGTTTCCCTGGCGTGAACTCTTTCCTGATGAATCCTCCCATTTGTACTGGATTGGTGCACATGGTGTTGGCAAACAACTCAGGATGAAAATCAGTGATAGCACGGAATGGGTATGGTCTGTCAGAGGTCATAGGACGCGTATACCCCAAAGATATAGCAATGGTCTCGGGATCAATGGATAGGGGCTCGCCAAAAACCGTGGTGTTCAAAAGGAATTCCTTATCAGCATTTTCACTTAAGTTGGAATAAAACTCTCTGACGACTGAAGGCCGATATCCCTTTACACCCTTGCATATGAACTTCAAATTCTGATTCTTGATGACTTCACGAATGGGATGATAAAAAATGAACGTCTCGATTTGCATGCCTCTTTCACAATGAAAACCCCTCTTCGCTATAGACTGAGTCCATTTCTCCCTTGAAGCCTGAAAAGTATCATCCTCAAACATCGCTTCAATCTCGTCATCCTCATCGCTTTCCTCATCACTCTCAGACGAGATATTCTTGCGTTTCCCCTTCCCTTTCTTCACGGTCTGTGAGGAATCCGCTTTCCTCTTCTTTACGGCTCGCTCCGCAGAAGAGCTTGAAGCCTTACCCTTCTTAGGGTTTTTGGTTCTTGCCATAGAGACGGCAACAACGGAAAGCAAAGCCAACATCATCCACACATACAAAAGATAATCCCACATACCCATCTCCACAAGTACTAAGCTTCCCTTCCCCACATCCTTCAAAACCTTCCTCCCCATTACCTCCATTGTATTCAAATAATCCAAACAAGCAAAGAACACAATAATCCCACACCACATAGCAGTAGCCATCCAATCAAAGCGAATAAAGTGATACAAATTACTCACAAAGTCAAGGTAGAACCACTTACCCCACACAAATGCCCAAATAAGCCAAATCCACTTGAAAAATCTCCAAAATCCAAGCCTAGGGTGCAAAATTCCTCCTCGAACACAATCCTTCCGACGAAATGGTTAGAAAATGGCTTGTGAGGGTTAGGAATGGTGAAGGAAGAGTAATGGGATGAATTGGGATGGTTTGAGTGGCCAATATGGTGAAATTAGGGTTTTGATGGTGAAAAATGGAAGAAATGGTGAGATAATGGGGATTTATATGATGGAAAGGTGTTTGGGAGGAGGGAAAGTAAGTTAGGGTTAGGGTTTGAGAGAGGGAAATGAGAGGGGAAAGATGGGGATTTTCGAAGATGAGAGAAATGAGAGAGAGAGAGACTTGTGTTTTGCGAAATGGGGGTCTGCTGCACTAAATAGGGCAAAATCGCATGTGAGTACCGGTACTGGGCTTTGAGTAC
>JAESVK010067355.1:0-10171 GCA_017140935.1 Hamamelis virginiana
TTTTATAGTAAACACTTTGCCCCCCTATTTGGAACTTGATTAAAAAAATCAAATTTCAAATATGTTTAGATAAGCTTTAAAGCCTTCCTTAATTATC
Organism: Hamamelis virginiana; assembly: GCA_017140935.1. Taxonomy (NCBI): domain Eukaryota; kingdom Viridiplantae; phylum Streptophyta; class Magnoliopsida; order Saxifragales; family Hamamelidaceae; genus Hamamelis; species Hamamelis virginiana. The sequence goes on from JAESVK010067355.1 coordinate 98, forward strand.
TCACGAAATTCCATAATATCTGCCGTTTGTTATTATCACTTCTTATGGGAAATCAAATCTTCATTAGTACCGGGGTTTACCTTGATTTGACTTAAACCAGCTGCTGTCCTCTCAACTTTCCATTTTCCTTTTCTCTCTTCGTCTTCTTCCTGTTCACCGTACCTTCCAACCATGTCTACCCATACCTCCGATCCGCCATCACCAGACTCTGAGAAGTTCTCCGATGACCTTAGAGAACAACTTGACCCGGTGATCAACAGTCAGGTAATCTCTTCCAACATTATTGGTCCTTTCTTTAAGTGCCCTTCTATCCCTGAGCTTTTGCATTCTTATTATCCTCTGTTTGTAAATGAAAGTTTGCTCTTAGAATCCAAGGGCCTAAACTGGTCTGAATGGGGAAAAACCCAAAGAACCTGGCCAAAACCTAGTTCTGATTGGAAAACCTGGGTCGATAAACTTGAACCCCAGTTTGGACCTCTTTGGAAAGACCTAGGTATTTATCACCATATCATGCTGAGTACAAACACTATTCCAATGGATAAAAACCTTTTGGCAGCTGCATCTTGTTTTTGGAGTCGTTCCCTTAACGCCTTTCTTTTTCCGTGTGGCCCCATGTCTCCCACTATACTGGATGTATGTGCGTTGACGGGCCTTCTACCAATTGGAGATCTCCCTTCTGCCATTTATGATCCTGAGTCAAACCTGGATTTTTCTTTCTCTAATGCTACTTCTTCTTGGACTGTGTATCAAAAATCTGAGTACCAACCCAACACTTTTTCTCCCAATATATCTCAACAAGAACATTGTGCTTTTCTGTTAATGTGGTTGTGTCGATTTGTCCTATGTGTTTCTGCTGGACAAATGACGCAAGAGTATCATCGGATTGCCATAGCCTTAGCTTCAGGCCGAAAGATGGCCTTAGCTCCTTTTGTCTTGTCTCACCTGTATAGAGGTCTTGCGGAACTTTGTAAAAGGTCTTTATGCATAACTGGAGGTCCTCTTTGGTTATTGCAATTGTGGTTCTTTGAATATTTCCCAGACCTTTTTCAATGTACAGTCATCTCAGAGGCCTACCCAACTTATGGTTTTAAGTGGGTAAGGCCTTATTTTGAGCCAAAATCCTTTTCTGAGTATATTACCTTTTTCTGGAAGGTTTCCTTTGACCGTTCTGATTCTTTATTCTTTCCTTTTGGCGGTCGCCAATATGGTCCTCCATGGTTCACCCTTCAGCCCCCTTTTGTAGGTCTTCATCTTATTGAACAGAAACTGATATGGGCTTCCTACCTTGTTGGTAGAGAGCTCCATTATGGTGGCAATTTTGACCCTAGAAATAAGAAAATAGGAATTGAGTATTACTCCCCTAATCTTTTCAGTAGACAATTTGGGTTTACCCAAGGTCTTCCTGCTCCACCATTTTTATACTCTGTGAACTGTCCTCCTCACTCACGGAGAATTTATGATCAAGGTGATAAGTTGAGAGAGATGAATTCCACTTTCTTGGACAATTTAAAAGATTTTCTTCTTCCCCATCTCCCAAATAAACCCTCAACCACTTTGTCTTTTAAACTTTGGTGGCTCGATTGCTTCAAAAGAGTGTCTAACCATGGTCTTCACATTTTACTTGACCGGTTGTCTAAGGCCTTAGAACCAATCTCTGGCAGTGACAAGCCCACCAAGCCTCCTAAAGTTAAAAGAACTGGAAAAATAGGTAATCACCTCCACTTGTTTTTTAATTTCCCAAAAAGGAATACCTCTTCTTATACTCTTCTTGTTTCAGGTGTAGCTGCCTCTATTGGTTTGCCTTCTGCTACCATTCCCAGTACTGAACCTCCAAAAGAACTTCCAAAGAGGAAAAAGTCAACCCCTAAACCTGGGCATGGTCCTCGTAGGTCATCCAATAGATTAAAGTCTTCATCAAGATCTTCTCCTAGCTCAGGTAGCACTGTCCCTGTTGATATTTCTGATGATGAAGGTTCTAGAGGAGGTGGTATTGAAGTGAAAGTTGAAAGTCCTCCTACCAAAAGATCCAAAACCTCTGGTAGTCCTTTTCCTTCTCCCACTGTTAGCCCTTTACCAATGGAAAAAAATTCCACTGCCACATCCACCATGTTTAATCCCCCAAGTATCCAATCTTCTGATATCCCAGATGATCTCGAGGCTTGGACAGCCTCTCTTGACTCAATTTCAATGCAGACTGATAATCCCTTTGTCCCTTCTTCTGTTGAGATACCCCTTGAGATGCCTCACGAGGCTAAAATTCTGACTGTGAAGGCTTAGTTTCTTGAGATCTATCGAGCTCCTCTTTCTAGTATCTCTTTTGAAATGGCTCGGGATCTTCAAGAGCACTTTGTTTTTCTGAAAGGAATCCCCAGTTTGGCCTCCACTATCAGCTCATTGGAAAATCACATTACCCAACTCCCAGATCTTGTAAGAGAGTTTCAAGACAGCTATGCAGAGAGACGTACTTGTGAGGCGTTACTCAAACGTAGGCAAGACCTTAAGGTCTCCATCGATAATCTGGTACCCTCTATCATTAAGTCTCGGACTGTTCGTGACTCTGAACAAGGGAAGCTGTCTAATCTTATTGCTGAGACTGATGATCTTCGCAAACAGATTGCTGACCTTCAAGCTGCTCTGGTTGTTAAGGAAGGTGAAGTTTCTGCTCAAAAGATTGTCGTTCAGAACACTCAACAAATGGTGGCTGATGGCTGGAAGAACGTGGAGAAGATGGGTCTTGAGTATAAAGCCTCTGCATCCAACGTGCCTACTTAGGAATCAAAGGCCAGAGATGCAAAGTACAAGGAGTCTGAGGTGATGACCATATGGAGCAGGATTCCAAGTGTTAACTTCTAAGTCAGGCCGTTTTAAAACAATTATTTTGGGTTTCTTGGATAATTTCATTTCTCCTTTCCTTTCTTTTCTTTATGCACTTCGAACAATTATCTAGCTTTGTTTATTTTGGAAAGGTCTTAAACGGCCTTAAATTGCTATATGACTAAGGTTTTTTATTCTGAACGGTCTCCCATAAGGTAGGATAATACCTTTTAAGAAACCGTCCATTGATGGACTTTATAACATTTCCTGTAGACAATTCTTGGACAGAATATACTCCCCCAGGTATTACTTTTAGTATTTTAAATGGTCCTTCCCAATTTGGGGACCACTTTCCGAACCTAGGATCCTTAGTCCCCAAAGGTAGGACAACTTTCCATACTATATCATCAACTGAGAAGGCCTTATATTTTACCTTTTTATTATAGGCCTTTGCTATTTTCTTTTTCTGGACCTCTATAGAATTTAAGGCCCTAAGTCTTTCTTCTGTCAAATTTTCCAACTCTAACAACATAGCCTCATTATACTCTGCTGGTAGTAAATCATTTTGAAAGGCTATTCTCATTGAAGGTATTGTGACCTCCATTGGCAAAACGGCATCATGGCCAAAGGTCAATGCATAAGGAGTAGTTTTTATGCTTTCCTTATACAATGTCCTATAAGCCCATAAGACTTCTGATAATTGTGTATGCCATTGCCTTGGATTATCATCTAACATCTTACTCAAAATCTGTTTGATAGTTTTATTTACGGCCTCAACTTGTCCATTGGCCTGTGCGTAATATGGAGTCGAGTTAGTAAGTTTAATTCCATATTCTCTAGCAAAGGCCTTTATCTGATCTCCCATAAAGGCCTTAGCTTGATCAGTATTAATGGTCTCGGGCAGTCCAAACCTATGAATAATATGCTCTTTGATAAATCCTATCACAGCATTTTGGTCTAATATTTTCATTGGTTTTGCCTCAGTCCATTTAGAAAAATAATCCGTGGCCACTATAATAAAGCAGTGCAAATTAGAGGAAGGAGGATATATTTTACCAATAACATCGATGGCCCAACCTCTAAAAGGCCATGGTTTTATAATATAATTTAAATCAGTGGAAGGTATATGTTGGATTTGGCCATGCTTTTGACAAGACTCACAACCTTTAGCAAATTTAATACAATCTCCTACAACTGTAGGCCAGTAATATCCATACCTCCAAACGAGCCACCTCATTTTGATGCCAGCCTGGTGAGCTCCACAAACACCTTCATGAATTTCCCCCATCAATAGTAAGGCCTCAGAATCATTAACACATTTCAACAAAAGGCCTTCTTCTGTTTTTCTGAAAAGTTCTCGTGCATATATCACAAAATGAGTAGCAAGCATTTTAATCTTTCTATCACAAGGCATACCTAGGTTAGTTAGCCTCCTTATTATTGGTTCCCTCCAATCTTGTTGGCTTTCTTCAATATCATGTATTTCAAAATTTACTTCCCTGGTTTTGATAGAAGGTAATGCTTTCTTTTCTACCACCACATTCCTTTTCGTTTGTCCTCCAGTGAGTTTAAGACCTGAGGCTAACTGTGCTAACTCATTTGCATCTTCATTTTCTTCTCTTGGTTTATGTATCAAAACCACATCATCAAATGAATCAAGTAATTGGGAAGCAATAGAAAAGTATGGTAACAAAGCCCAACTATTACATTTGAATTTGCCTGCTAATTGATTCAGAATCAATTGTGAATCTCCAATAACTTCTACTGTTTTCACACCCATCTCATGCAATATCTCAAGGCCTATAATTAAGGCCTCATATTCGGCTTGATTGTTACTACATTCAAAATCAAATTGATAGGCATGTTCATATTTAACACCATTTGGAGATGTAATAACTATGCCAGCCCCGGACTTTCTTTCAGTCCTTGATCCATCAAATTCTAGTTTCCATGCCACGTGTTCTATCATCCCCAAATCTACCTCCACTTCTTTTATGACATCATTTGGATGGTCTGCTAAAAAGTCAGCAAGGACTTGGCCTTTCACTGCTTTCTGTGGCATATATTTTATTGCATAACCTGATATAGCAAATGCCCATCTTCCAATCCTACTTCTAGAAATAGGTCTTGATAGCATATACTTTACTAAATCGGTTTTGGATATAACATACACAGTATTTGACATAAAGTAATGTTTAAGTTTATCCGCAGTATAAAACAAAGAAAGACAAGCCTTTTCTATTGGAGAATATCTTTGTTCAGTACATGTAAAGGTCTTACTTAAATAATAAACAGCCTGTTCATGGCCTTGTTCATTTACTTGTGCTAACATTGCACCCAGAGACCTTTCTGCAGTTGACAAATACAGCCTCAAACTCTTATGTGGTACATGAGGAATTAAAACTGGAGGCTTCGTAAGATACTCCTTAATCTGGTCGAAGGCCTTCTGATGCTCGGCCTCCCATTTAAACTCCTCGCAGGCCTTGAGCTTTAACAAAGGTGAGAAAATAGAAGTTCTTCCTGAAAGATTAGATATAAATCGACGCAGAAAATTAATTTGACCCATAAACTTCTGTAATTCATTCTTATTCATAGGTGGTTTAACTTCCCTAATGGCCTTTGACTTATTTTTATCCACCTCTATGCCTCTTTGGTGAACTAAAAACCCAAGAAAGTTTCCAGCTCTAACTCCAAAGGCACATTTTGCTGGATTCATCTTCAGTTTATATTTCTTCATTCTTTCGAAGGCCATTTTGAGATCTTTCAAATGATCAAGGTCTTCTTTTGATTTAACTACTATGTCATCAATATAGACCTCGACGGATTTTCCTATTAAATCATGGAAAATAACATTCATTGCCTGCTGATATGTAGCTCCAGCATTAATAAGGCCAAATGGCATTTTTACCCATGCATACATTCCTATGGCTCCTGGACATCTAAAGGCTGTTTTATGAACGTCTTCTTCACTTATGAAGATCTGATTGTAACCAGAGTGGCCGTCCATAAAAGATAAGATCTTATGGCCGGCTGCTCTGTCTACTAATAAATCAGCTACAGGCATAGGGTATTCATCCTTAGGGGTTGCAAGATTCAAATTTCTAAAATCTATACATACCCTAAGTTTGCCATTTTTCTTAACTACTGGAACAATATTTGAAACCCACTCAGCGTACCTTATTGGTTTGATGAAACCAGCTTTCAGCAGCCTCTCTATTTCCTCTTTGATCTTCATGGTTACTTCCAAGGTCATCCTCCTTGGTGGTTGTTTGAAAGGCTTGAATCCAGGCTTTGTTGGCAAACGATGCTCCACCAATTTTCTGTCTAGGCCCGGCATTTCGTGATAGTCCCAAGCAAAACAATCTTGGAATTCTTTAAGAAGCTTGATGATTTCTTCCTTAGTGTCTTTCTCCAAAAGGCCGCTCACAAAGGTTGGCCTTCTATTTTGGTCATCCCCCAAATTAATTTCTTCTAGTGGATCTTGGACCTCTGCTCTGAGGTCTTGTTGATGTGCGGGTTCCACTTCAAGATCTTTCAAACCGAAACTGTCTTCTTTCATGACTTCAGCATCTTCTTCTAGTATACATTCAGCCTCTGATATTTCGCAAAGGCTTTCCTCTTTGTTATATATCAACAGTTTATTGAAAAGGTCTCGAATTAAACCTTTTCATTGATCTTCAAATGGTCTGCAACTCATGGAATCTCCTCTATACTGCAGCTTGACAACGGCTTGTCAAGTAAAATCGCCCCAGGCCTCGTCGTCTCTTGTATCACTCTTTCCACTGCTCTTTTTGAGTAAAGGACAATTGCTGTGGTCATTTCTTTGGGTTTTCCTTCTTTGTCAGTGCCTATAAATTTGATTGGACCCACGTCCCCTCCATATAGATGAGCTTCTGCCACATTGGATCCTGCAATAAAAGGTCTCTGGTCTGCCCATACAACTTCTACTTTGCTGCCGTTCCACAAGATTAAGAACTGATGCAGAGATGAGGGGACGCACCAATTGGAATGAATCCAATCTCTGCCGAGAAGTGCATTATACGATGCAGTCGAATCTACCACAAAAAAGGCAGATAAACATTCCCTGTTTCCAACCGCTAAGATTACAGGGATAACTCCCTTAGTCTTTGTAACTCCACCAGAAAAATTTGCAACTGTCACATCCGTAGGTATAAGATCTGACTCTGTCTTACCAAGCTTTTTCAAACTTGTGCTTGGAAGAATGTTAACAGCCGCTCCGTTATCAACTAAAACTCTCTGCATGGGTCTCCCATCCATATGAACATTGATGAAAAGAGGCCTTAGGTGTTGAGTCATTTTCTCTGATGGTTTTTCGAACACTATATTCTCTGACCTTTCTATTTCTCCATCTTCGTTGACCATTTCCACTTCTTCAATGACCACCGATGTACCCTTTGGCCTATGTTCTTCTTTCTCAATTTCGATGGGTTCCTCATCTTCTCTTGCTCGAAAGATTAATGGCAAGGTAAATGCCATGTTGCAACCCAATATTGGTGGAAGACTTCCGAATTGTAGTGAGAAGTTGTCTTCATCACTGTCTAGCTTGAAACTTGTGTTGTCTTCATCATTTTCCACTATAGGATCTTCTTGATTTTCTGGTTGTCTGATTGTCTCGCCCGATTGTGAGGAAAGACCTTGATCTTTATTAGTCGTTAAACTAAAAAATCTGTCTTCTATCTCTTCAAGTGTTGAAATGATCCCTTTTGTAACGGTTTTCATCTCCATATTGTCGCCTTTTGAGACCTCTCGGACTTTCCTGCGGTCTCCATTAACAGTTACAGTTAGATTTTTACGTACCTCACTTGTGTCAGAATTTGAAGATGTTTGAAAAGATCTTCTGTACTCCGCCCTCCTTCTTTGAAACCTTCTCTTTTGTGTTCTGGTAAGAGGACACGGGAACTTAGGGTGTTCCAACCTGGTCCATACCCCTTCCCTGGTTAAAGGAGGTCTGATCATTCTTGATTTTTGGTTAGCAACAACCCCCTGAGGCCTCTGTACTGGAACTTTTGGTACCCATCTTTTCTGGACACGAGGAAAACCGTGGTGTCCTTGAGTTCTCTGAAAATGATAAGGCCTCATGAAAGGCCTTGGACGGGTTTCCAGATTCAAAGAATTATGGCAGTTGCAACAAATCTGAGGTCTAGTAGGTTTTGGAATGAAGGGAACTCTTGGAGACTGAAAGTTCCAAGGTCTCTCGTTCCTGAACCAACGTTGCTGGAAATGTGGGAGATTTCTTGGATAATGATTTTGCACTTGGTTCCTCGACAAAGATCTTAAATCAGTTGAAGCTACAGCAATCTCGGCTATTGGGAACGGATCAGTGTCTACTGCCATGGCTTCTTTGTCCTTCTCAGGGAATCTTAAAAGGCCTTTGTCAATGCAATCCTGTATTACATGTCGGAAAATAACACAATTGTTAGTATCATGAGACCTTGTCGCATGCCATTTACAGAAATCCCCGGTTTCACGACCAGGAAGTTTATGGCCATCTAAAAGCCTGATAAATTTTCCGGCCAATAAGTGGTCAAATATCTCAGATGCTTTTGATAAATCGAATGAAAATTTTCTTTTAACATCCATAAGATTTTTCCTAACTTTTGGGTCATGAGGGGCCTCCATGTCTTTTTTCTTTAAGACCTGACAAACAAAAGGTTTCCTAGCAATAACCTCAGCCAAATCTACTTCAAAATTCGGGTCATGATAATATGTCCCAAACGAAGAGGCTTTTCTCTGATCTTCTTCCCTCAAAAGCCTCTCATATCTAGACGCTCTAGCAGATAATTCAAAAAGGTCTTCGAAGTCCATGCCTTCGAATTTCTTTCGTAATTCTAGTTCAAGGCCATTTTGAGCAAGTTTGACAAACTCTTGCTCGGGTAAGTAGACAGTGCATCTATTTCTGGCCTTTTTAAACCTCGATATGTATTGTTCTGCACTCTCACCTGATAACTGTCTAAATTTAGACAAATCGGCCATTGTTATTTCAGGTTCAGACCTATAGAATTGCATATGAAAACGCTCTTCCATTTGTCTCCAATTTAGAATTGAATTTGGAGGAAGACTTATATACCAAGTGAAAGCTGTTCCAGTCAAAGAATTGCCAAAAAGTCTTAATTTCAAGTTGTCATTGGCCGAAACCTCACCACACTGTATGGTAAAACGGCCAATGTGCTCAATAGTGGACTGACCACCTTCCCCTGAAAACAAAGTGAACTCAGGTACCTTATAACCTCTAGGAAAATCATTGCACTGGTCTATCCATTCAGGATATGGCTTTCTGTACAAAGGCCTTACAATTCTTCTCTGATTACCTGCAGCAAGGCATTCTTGGACTATGTTAACAATGTCATCACGGTCAGGTGCGTTATCTCTATTAATATTTTCTAAAGGTCTTTCAGAGGTAAATGTCGGATTTTGAAAAATCTCGTAAGGTCTCCCACCAGCAATGCTATTAAACGTACGTCCATTTTGCCCCCCGGGTATTTGGTTCGTAAAGTCATTCATGTTGGTGGGTCTAGGTCTAAAGTCATCATCAGCCCAAGTATTTAGACCTTGATTTCCTCTTGTGTTTTGCCCCCCGGGTGTATTAATAAACAAAGGTTGTTTACCAATATTTTTTGACCCACCATCAGGCCCTAGATGAGGCCTTCTGGTTGCAGTGTGTGATCCTTCAAAGTTTGAACGATCAAGTTGGCCATTTCTCAAAGGAGGTGGAACATATGGCCTCTCATCCTCTATAGGACTGACTATTGGTGGGATAGGAGTAGATGAAGCAAGTTTAAGACCTTGGTTGCTAGACTCACCTTTCTCAGTTACATTCATTCCTGATTCTAAGGTTTTTCCTGCTGAAACATGAATTTTAGAAGCCTCTTGATCACTTAAACCACAAGGTCGACCATTATCCCCAACTGTCTTCTTCATAAGACTTGTCATGGTCTCAAAGAATTCTTTTTGTTGTTTAGATAAATTTTCACTCAACTTCTCAAACTGTAGTGACAAGACTTCGGTCATACGGTTAGGTATGTCCAGAATGGCCTTATACATATCATTTTGACTAATTTCGAACATAGAGTTTTCCTCCTCTTGAGAACCATCCGAAGATGTCCCATGACTTTCATTTGGATTAGTCATTGATCTTGTAACAGGTCTATTAGTCATTCAACACAAAGTGGTCCCACCGGGCGTGCCAAAAAGGTGTTCCCGGTGTAAATGCTGCGGTCTCGAGACCTCTGGTGTAAGGTC
>JAESVK010067357.1:0-11886 GCA_017140935.1 Hamamelis virginiana
CTAAAATTGGAGATATGGAGCCGACCTTGCATAACCTTATGCAAGGCCGGCCTTATAATAGAATGACTGTATATATATATATATATGTATATATATATATAGATACTGGCATGGGTGTGTGCCTTTATAGCTTGAACGCTTAGCAAGCAACTCACAAAAAGAAGCAAGCTGAATTGGGTGGGTTGTTAATTCAAGTTGGTTTTGTTTGTTTGGTACTGTGGGTTGGGGGCTTGGTAGGTAGTTGAGTTTGTTGCTTCTTTGGGGGTTTTAGTCTTTGGGCCATAGTTTGACTGGGTGTATCTAATGTTCTTTTAATAAAATTTTGGTTTCTTGGCTGATCAAAAAAAGAAGGAAGCTGAAATGGCTTCCAAGGTTCAGCAAAAACTCTTAATACCCTTTATCTTCTTTCTCTCTCTAGCCCTCCTACTCCTCATTGCAATTTTCTGGACAAACCCACATCGGAACGACATTCTCTACTTAAGAAATCAGTTGTCAAAGTGGACATCTCGTTTGCCAATTCAAAACCCTAAATGGTACGACGTCGTTGCAAAACATATCAAGGGGATCAAGAAGATCAAGATTGGTCTAGTTAACGTGAACAAAGTAGAAGATGAGGAAGATTACAATCTGAAAAATGGATTAGGAGAAACTCTCTCAGTTCATTTTGATCGTGTACCGAAGGATCAACGGTGGGTGGATTACTTCCCTGAATGGGATAATATTAATGATACAAAGTTGAGGCCGGTGCTGTCATGTCCAGAAATCCCGATGCCGAGGTTCGAGGATTACGGGGATGTCGACGTGGTTGTAGCTAGGGTTCCATGTGGAAGTGGGGAAGAGAACAAAGGTATTAGGGATGTGTTTAGGTTGCAAGTTAATTTAGTGGTTGCTAATTTGGTGGTGATGAGTGGTTGGATGATTAAGCACGATGTTGATCGGACGGTGTACGTCGTGTTTATTGGGTCTTGTGGGCCCATGAGGGAACTATTTAGATGTGATGATCTCTTGAGTCATGAAGGCGATTATTGGGTTTATAGGCCTGATTTAAGGAGACTAAAACAAAAGGTTCTCATGCCTGTTGGATCATGCCTATTTGCTTCTCATTATGCAAAACCAGGTGAGTTCTGGTCTATAATTGGTTTTCTTTTGTGTTGATTCTTTAATTTATGGAAACTTGGCCTGTGTTTTGTGAATTTTCGAAATCTGAGTATGGGAAGGAAAGAAATAAGTACATAAATTATATGAAAAGTATGTATAATTACTTTAAGATGGAGTGCTGAACTTGGATTGAAGCACATGAAAATTTATCAATACTGATTTATTAATATTACTTTTTTGGAGATTTTAGTAGAGTAATTATTTATCCTTTAAATAAATAAATAAGACCATATTATTATTATTATTATTATTATAATTTCCATTGCCTCATTTTCATACTAACCATGTTATTATTGTTTTATCCAAATGGAAGGTAAAGAAAATTGGGGAACAAATACATCACAACCCACGTCATCAAAACTGAGCAACACCATCTACCAGTCTAGAGAAGCTTATGTAACAATTCTCCATTCTTCAGAAGCTTATGTTTGTGGTGCAATTGCTTTGGCCCAAAGCATCATTCAAACAAACTCTACTAAAGATCTAGTACTGCTAGCAGATGACTCGATAACTAACAAATCCCTTCAAGGTCTTGAAGCTGCAGGATGGAAGATCAAACGCATTGAACGCATCAAAAGCACTCATGCAGAAAAAGATGCTTACAATGAGTGGAATTATAGTAAATTCCGCGTATGGCAACTCACTGAGTACGATAAAGTCATCTTTATGGATGCCGATCTTCTGGTTCTTAGGAGTATTGATGATTTCTTTGTTTACCCACAATTATCAGCCGTTGAGAATGACGACGTGCTATTCAATTCTGGGGTTATGTTGGTGGAACCCTCAAAGTGTGTGTTTGAAACCCTAATGGAGAATAGGTACAAATTGATTTCATATAATGGAGGTGATCAAGGTTTTCTGAATGAAATATTTACATGGTGGCATCGATGGCCATCACAAATAAATCATCTTAAGGGTTTTAGAGAATACAATGAAGAAAACGAGATCCCAGATGATCTATTTGCAATTCATTATTTGGGATTGAAACCATGGATGTGTTACAGAGACTATGACTGTAATTGGGACATGTTGATCTATCATCATTTTGCTAGTGACTCGGCACACCACAAGTGGTGGCAGGTATATGATGCCATGCCCAAAAGGTTGCAATCCTATTGTGCACTCACAAAGACCATGGATGCAAGGATAAGGGAGGAGAGAGAGAGGGCTAAGAATGCTAGTTTACCTAATGGTCACTGGAAAATTGTTGTAAAAGACCCTAGACAACACCCTTCTTAATGTTCATTGTATACAATTTTTAACTCACAAAAATCATTGGATTTTTGTAATGGGCCCTCCCCTTTTTGTGGAATACATCAATACCATTTTAGACAATGATTCCATTTGGATTAATTTTGCCTAAAATCATTTTTAGGGGTCTAAATGTCACATGATTTGTAGAGATGGAATGACCGATAATTAGTACCTCAATTAAAACATATGGAAAATGATTCAACCTAGTTGGGTAGTTTGGAAATTTTTAGAGTTGAATTGACATATGCTGGTATGCATCTGGCCCTCTGGGTTAAGCAAAAATTGACTTTAGGCTGTTTTCACTTTTGGCATTTTGAAGCAACATTGAACTACCATATACACCAGCAATAACCACCAAACACTTCAAATTTAATAATTGGTTAGCTTATTCTTAACTTGCTGGGATTTTAGGCTACCGTCATCTAAAGAAATTTTATGACTAAAAACATCAAATCAAGTTATTTAACATAGTTTGACTTTTAAGGCAATATATTCGTGCTCATAAATTTATACTAAAGTGAAATTTCTACTAAAGATCAAATGTTGCTAGCATATGACTATATGAACAAGAATAGAATCCAGTCTACTTCATATTGTCTAAATAAATGACTTGCTCTAACATCATATATCTGTGTAAGGGCTCTCCAATTACAAGCTTGGCTTTTAAGTTGGAAACTTAATTAATATGTTATCAGAGTGCATTTGCATTGGTTATGTATTAACATCACAAGGCCCATACCAGTCTGCACGTTAGGGAAAGTGTTGAAGAATCCACTCTATCTCACATTACCTAAATAACATGTACTTACTTTTTAACATTTTAGTTAAGAGATTGGAGAGGGATGACTAAGAATGCTAATATACCAGATGGGGATTGGAAGATTAAGCTGAGCGACCCTTCATAATGTTTGTAATAATTAAAAAAGAGATCCCAATTAAATGCATATATTCAATCAAATCTTTCATTTATTTTTATACAAGAAGAGAGTTTGCTAAAAAAAAGAAAGTCGGGTTGGATCATCTGTCACATCACTTAATATATTTTGTGGGATAATTTTTTGGAATGTTTATTTTTCTTATAATCATAGATAATTTTAATAAAAATAAAATAAAATAAATAAAAAATAAATAAAAACTTTAGTCTTTTAAGTTCCCAAAGAGTTCTAAAGATGGAATGGTAGTATGCCATTTGACAAGCAGTTGATTTTTATATAATTTGTTGAAAAATAATAAAGTGACTATCTCAGAACAAAAAAATGTACTAAAGCATAGATTTTATCATGTTGTTACTTGTTAGGTGAGGTGGTCTAAAATATTATGGTCCCCATAACATTAATTTTTATCCACTAGCTGGTCATTACTTTAATTTTTATCAAAGTCTTCTTGACTTTGACAGGCAGCACCAACTCCATTCAGTTTTCACTAGAATCCAGTTAAGTTTAGAACTGTTTATCCTTGGGTCCTTTTTACAAGTTTTTTTTACTCAAAAGTATTGCCATCTTTTTACTTTATTCAAAAGTCATTTTTATAAGTAACAGCTTCCCATTCTTCATGATGTTTGTTACATGCATAGGCTTAGAGAAGCCTTGTAACAGTTCTCCATTCTTCATAAATTTATATTTGTGGTGCAATTGCGCGCTTTAGAAGAATAAAATCTACTATATTCCACATCACCAAAATAATGCTATAACTTTATATACATGTATTGGCCCTCCACCTACAATCTTAGGCCTTCAGGTTGGAAACTTAATGTGAAATCAGAGTATTGGGGCCCAAATGAGCAAGCACGTGAAAGGGAGTCTAAAATAATAGAATTCACTTTATCCCTTATCGTCTATCTTCATATACATGTATGGACCCTCTACCTACAAGCTTAAGCTTTAGCTTTATATACTTGTATTAGGCCTTCACCTACAACCTAGCCTAAAAGCCTGATACTATGTTAAGTTTCTAATCTAAAAGCCTAAGCTTGTAGGTGGAGGGCTCAATACAGATATATGATGTTATAACAAGCCATCTATTTAGACAATGTGAGATGGAATGAATTCTATTCTTCTACACTCCTTCACTTGTAGGCCCGTATATAAGGCTTTGTCACTTGAAGAACCAATGCCTAAGCTTATAGGTAAAGGGTCTAATATAGGTATATGAAGCTATAACAAGTCTTTTATATTTACACGATGTGGGATAGAGTGGATTTTATTCTTCTACACTCCCCCTCATGTGCTGGCTCATTTGGACCTTGTCACGTGGATAACAAATGCTTTAGTACCATGTTAAGTTTTCAATTCAACCTAAAAGCCTAAATTTGTACGTAAAGGACCCAATACAAGTTTAGGAAGCTACAGGAAGCCTTTACTTAGGTGATGTGGGATAGAGTGGTCAGATTCTATTCCTCTACAATTGCTTAAGCCCAAAGCATCGTTCAAACCAACTCTACTAAACAATCTAGTGTTGCTAGAAGATGACTCCCTAACTAAGTGATCCCTCCAAGGGCTTAAAGCTACAGGATGAAAAGATAACGTATCAAAAGCCCTCAAGCAAAAAGAGATGCTTATAAAAAGTGGAACTAAATATAGCAAGCTAGCTTCGTATATGGAAACTCACCAAGTATGATAAAGCCATATTTCTAGATGTAGACCTTTTAGTTCTTGATAATATTTGACTAAAATCGAAAGATTTTAGGTGCCATGTAGTTGGGCTACCTGGGCCAGGGTAATTTTGGCCCAAAATTTGTTTACCTCTTCTTCAAGCCCAATGATAATAGGTTTAGCTCCATTTAGCCCAAGTGGCAATTTTTTTCAGACTTCTATTAGCCCAATAACAAATAGGTTTAAGCAATGCTATACATCCCTTTCTTTTCTTTTATTTTTTTTCCAAAAAAGTGTCCCAAATGAATTCAAATCCTTCATTTATTATCAAGCATAGAGAGTGCTAAAAAAGAGAAGTATTGAACCATCCACCACATCATTTGGGATACAATTTTGGGATAATTTTGTGGGATATTTAGCAATTTTCAATTTTCTTTTCCAATAGGTTTTATCACATATGTGCTCCAATGCACGTTAATGCTATATTTTGGCATTTCTCACTTTTTTAAAGGAAAGTATGATATGATAACATGACACAAATAACATTTGCTATTTGAGGTACCAAATTTGGCAACCTTATGTGTCATTACCATAATTTCGCACCCCAAATGACACTCCATTAAAGCAACCTATTTTGGTGTCAATGCCGATTTTTTACAATGGCATACCATTGGAGATGTTCTAACAAAACCCCAACCTTTTTTTTCTTCTCTCTTCCTCTCTTTGTTTTTCTTTCTTCGTCTCTCTCTCTCTCTCTCTCGCCCCCCCCCCCCCCCCCCCCCCCGGCGGTCGTGCACTGTAAGTCTTAAACTTTACAATCCCTCCTACCCCATGGTAACCTCAAATCCTGGCTTCGCCCCCTGCGTGCACTCACAATTCAAACACCACGGATGCAAGTTGAAGGAAGTGGAGAGGAAGGCTAAGAATGTTAGTTTACCTTATGGGTACTGGCAGAATAAGGTAAGAGATCCTAGGGTATTTTGAAATTTCCAATGAGCTAACTATATATGAAAAATGAATATATGGGTATTGCATGTGCCTCATGCGATGAAGTTGATTGTGCACATGCAATTTTAACTCATATAGGTCAAGGTCAAGAAGCCTGTGTTGTGCAATTTTCTCTGGAACCCAATTAAGTTATATCTTTAGGATTTTTGTAAAAATAATGGGCCCTCCACCCTTTTTTTTTTTTTTTGGTGGGGGGATTTTATTGAGGGGGACATCAACACTACTTTAGACTATGGTCCAATTTGGATTAATTTTTCTTAAAATTATTCACTTTTGGAACTCAAAATGCCACTTAGTCTAAAAAGTTGGTTTAATAACTTCTAAACGACTCCATGGGTGATCGGATATATGGTTGGCCAAAGCTGGATCCATAATCATTTATAATATGAAAATTTTAATATATAAAGAGATGGTTTGAGTGCAACTCTAAAAATATGGATAGATGAAGAAATAATTCTACAAAAGTAAGTTGCTGTTGTTGTTTTTTTTTTTTTTTTTTTTCACAAAGTAAAAGGAAAATATTTTATTCAAAAAGAATACAAGAGTATGTCCAAAGCAGAGAACAGGCTACAACTTCAAAACAAAAACCCCACAAACAAACATTTTGAAGCAATGTTGAAGTACATAGCATATAAACAAGAGCAATAACCACTAATCATGCAAAAACATTTAATAATTAGTTATAGCTTATCCCTAATCGGAATATATCCTTTGAATAAATGAATAAATTAACCCTTGATCTTAATTAATTTCAATACTTTAAATAAGAAGGAGCTGTCTCCTCTTATAATGATCGAATTTTCTGACATTCAAAAGTTGTACTATTTGACATGTGATTTTGGCTTAAGCATGATTATTCCCTCCATATATAATATAGAGAGTATAATAAATTAAGAAACACGTAGCCACGCAAATTTGTCAATTAAAATAATGTTTTAGTATTATTCAGAATATTTGTTTGATTATTATAACAGATTCTCATCTTAGATGATGATTTATTTTTTATTTTCTTTTTGGATGGAGCGAGGGAGGGAATTCATGATTATAACATATAGAATGAGATGGGTTTTAACAATATGGTTGGTGGCCTTTCTACTCACCAAAATATTGTTTTTGAATCATGGTAGTTGCTAAGTATTTAAATACATAAAATATACTTAAAGAATAAAGACATGCACCACTCTTGTTTCTAGTATAATGAGTTAATTGAACCTACGTACTCTATCTAATTTTGATCTTATAGATGTTATGAATTATTAAAATTATTTGCCACCACTTAGCATTATTAGATCAAAAATGCTTTTCATCCCACCGACCGATATATATATATATATATATATATATATATATATATATATATATATTGTTTATCAGCAAAATGCTAGATTTATTAATATATGATTAAAAGTACAGATAAATAGGAATAAACCTGAATGAATTATATGAAATAACTCCCAACAAACTTAATCATATGATACAAAGAGCAATCCACCAAAGCCCTCTAGAATGATGCAGAGTTTAGCTCATCCCAATACATCCAATCACTAAAAATAAGCAACATCAATAGACTCTCTAGAGCAAAACGTACACTCCAATATATATACCTAGCTAGTCGCTTACAGAAAATTAAGTAAAAACTATAATCAAGAGATCTATAAATAGCATTACTCTTATTAGATAGTTTTAAATGTTAAAGCCTTTGTAGCACAATCGTATTAGCATGGCGAGGGTGAGGTGGGGTAGCATATGGGTTTATTATTCTGTGAAAATTACTTCTTACCATTTAACATGACCTGACACCCGTGAGTTAGC
Organism: Hamamelis virginiana; assembly: GCA_017140935.1. Taxonomy (NCBI): domain Eukaryota; kingdom Viridiplantae; phylum Streptophyta; class Magnoliopsida; order Saxifragales; family Hamamelidaceae; genus Hamamelis; species Hamamelis virginiana. Next base: position 7,824 of record JAESVK010067357.1, read on the forward strand.
TATCTAAAAGCCTAAGCCTAAACTCGTAGGTGGAGGACCAATGCCCAATACTGACATATGAAAGTAAGAAAAATATAACTAACCCTTTATCTATGTGGGATGGAGTGGATTTCATTCTCCCACACTCCCATCAAGAATTAATAAAACAAGTAGTGTTTGAGATGGCCGGTAAGGGGGCACGCATTTTCAATTCCTCCTAATGAAAAAAAAAAAAAAAAAGAGAAAAAGAAAAATGAAATCCAACTCGCCAATTTGGCACTTTCTGTTTTATGACTTGGAATCTATCAAGAATACAAATGGCATCATCAACATGGTCGAGCAGCTTTGAGGTGTGAAAGTCACCATTATTTTCCTGCACTCAGATGAGTTTGCTATAAGGCCCTGGCAAATCACTTTCAGGATACAACAAATTAAAGCCTATGAATTCTACGGATAGAAATTCTGGAGAATTTCATAATTTCTATTCGAAGCTGAAAATTACTAGTAGAAAAAGAGAGAATGAAGAGATTATAACGCTTAGTTTCTTGTTAGAATCTTCAATAAATAAAATAAATGGAAATCCTATATATACATCCAAAATGTGCATCTAGCACCCAATTGAAATGGTAACTTCCTCCAAAAATTAGGTACCCTGTTTTGATTCTTGTCTGTATGTATTCTTTGGTTTTCTTCTTGTGTATTTGAGGAATTGGGTACGTATTGGATGCGTTTTTTGAAATATTTTCACTGATCAGCATCCTCTCCTTTACATTACAAATAATCTAACAAAAATCCAGCACTTAAAATATTTCTACCAACAAGCATCCTCTCTTTTATATTACAATCTAACCATAAAAATCCAACACACCAAGCCATGCACACAAGTTCAGGCTCCAAATATATACTGGCCACTTGTATTTATACCATTTAAAGCTTAAAATAGAACACACAAGACGTACTTGAGAAGCTGAAATGGCTTCCAAGTCCTCTAATTCTAAGAAAAAACTCTTCATTATCTTTCTCTTCTTTCTCTCTTTGGCCCTCCTACACCTCACTCTAACTTTCAAGCTAAACCCACTTCTTAGTGAATTTCGCCGCCTAAAATATGATCTATCAGAGCGAACATATAATAAGCTGATTCAAAACCCTATATTGTATGATATTCTCACACGAGAAGCTATGGACAGGAAGATAAAGATTGGTTTAGTAAACATGGGTGAAGTAGAAGAGGAAGATTATTCACTGCATGGATTAGCAGAGACCATGATGGTACGTTTTGACCGTGTGGCGGAGGATCAACGGTGGGAAGACTACTTCCCTGAATGGATTGATGAAGATGAGAAATCGGGCACACCATCATGCCCGGAAATGCCGATGCCGAGGTTCAAGGATTACGGCGATGTCAACGTGGTTGTAGCTAGGGTTCCATGTGGAAGTGGGGAAGAGAACAAAGGTACTAGGGATGTGTTTAGGTTACAAGTTAATTTAGTGGTTGCCAATCTGGTGGTAAGTGGCTGGACGAATCATGATGTTGATCGGACGGTGTATGTCGTGTTTATTGGGTCTTGTGGACCCATGAGAGAACTATTTAGATGTGATGATCTGTTGAACCATGAAGGGGATTATTGGGTTTATAGGCCTGATTTGAGGAGACTAAAACAGAAAGTGCTCATGCCTGTTGGGTCATGTCAACTTGCTTCTCCTTATGCAAAACAAGGTGAGTTTGTTTTGGTCTCTATAGCTAGGTTTTCTATTTGTTAGTATTGCTCTCTACACATCAAGGAATAATTAGGTGTGGTATACGAATATTTACTTAATTTGTTGTCATGAGTATTTCTTTAGGAAATTAAGGTAATAATCTTTATTATTTAATTTGATCTATTATTTCAATTGGTTGATATTCATCCTAATCATATTACTATTGCTTTATATTCATCCTAATCATATTACTATTGCTTTAATTTGCCTTTTATTTTGTTGAATTGAAGGTAAAGAATATGGGGAGACATTTATTTCACTGTCTTCACTATCAAAACTCAACAATATCATGTACCAGCCTAAAGAAGCCTTCGTAACAATTCTGCATTCTTCAGAAGCTTACGTTTGTGGTGCAATTGCCTTGGCCCAAAGCATCATTCAAACCAACTCTACTAAAGATCTAGTTTTGCTAGCTGATGACTCCATAACTAACGACTCCCTTCAAGGGCTTAAAGCTGCAGGATGGAAGATCAAGCACATCGAACGCATCAGAAGCCCTCATGCAAAAAGAGGTTCTTACAACGAGTGGAATTATAGCAAGCTCCGCATATGGCAACTTATTGAATATGATAAAGTGATCTTTATAGATGCCGACCTTCTAGTTTTAAAGAATATTGATGATTTCTTTATTTACCCACAATTATCAGCTGCTGGAAATAGTAAAGTGCTATTCAACTCAGGGGTCATGCTGGTGGAACCATCAGAATGTATGTTTGAAGCCCTAATGGAGAAAAGGTACACATTGGAATCATATAATGGGGGTGATCAAGGTTTTCTAAATGAAGTCTTTACATGGTGGCATCGATACCCTTCCCGACTAAATCATCTTAAGTATTATACACCTGGAAGTAATCCGGAACGCATAATCCAGGAGGATGCTTATGCAATTCATTATTTCGGATTGAAGCCATGGATGTGTTATAAAGACTATGACTGTAACTGGGATAGGGATCGTTTGCTTCGTTACGCCAGTGACTCGGCACATCAAAGGTGGTGGCAAGTGTATGAGGCCATGCCAAGAAGGTTGCAACCATATTGTGCACTCACAAATGCCGTGGACGCAAGGTTAAAGATGTGGAGAGAGTGGGCTAAGAATGTTAGTTTACCTAATGGGCACTGGAATATTAAGGTGATGGACCCTAGACAGCACTTAACCATGCTATTTGTAGAAGAATAAAATTCACTTTGTCTCAAATCGCCTAAATGAAAAGCTTTCTATACCTTCATATACCTTTATTAGGTCCTCCACCTACAAGGTTAAAGATGTGGAGAAAAGCTTTCTATACCTTCTTGTCTTGGTGCTAGCTACTTTCATAAATATGGGTGGTTCTTTTGTCTTTAGTTGTATATGGTTGAGTTGTACTTTCATAAATATGGGTGGTTCTTTTTGGCTTTAGTACACTGAAATTTATATATATTACGTAAAATAAAATTCTCTGCAAATTAAATTTCACTTCACTATTCATCATTGCAAATGCAGTGAAATTTACTCATAGTATAGTGAAATTCCTTTTTAGCGCAGCTAAAAAAAAATGGAAATAAATGAGAGAGGACAAAGAGAGAAGATATATTTTTGGAATGAAATTAATGAAATAAGAGAGAGGAGAGGAGATCCAGAGATGAGATATACTTTTTGGAAGGAAATTAAATAAATGAAAAGATGCATTGAAATGGAGTGTCACACTAAATGAAGAGCATTTTTATTCTCAAACCAAAAGGACTTTTGGCAACAAAAGTTTATTAAAAGTAATTTAAGAGCTAAAAGTTCTAAATCAAGGCCTCTAGCCAATTTCTCCTAATATATATTGCTTTTTCGAAGCAATATTACTTGCATACAAGAGCAATACCTCCACCAAACACTTCAAATGTACGTAATAAGTAGTCAGTGTAACCTTAATTAGCTGGTTGGGTTTTTAGGTTTCAGGCATCCAAAGATTCAGGGGAATTTTATAGCTAAAGACATCTAATCCAGCTAAGAGGGTTCATTGGAATTTTATAGCTCTAGCATTGGAATTTCAGTGTATCCTTAATTAATTAGCTAGCTGAAACACAATTTTGAATCCTAAGACAATATATTGTATTTCTGTTCATCTATCAGTCTCAATAAGAGGGTGCATGTGTACGTGTGTTTGAAAAGGTGCATGTAGAGGATGAGTTTCATTCATCCGATCCCTCGATGATCGATGATGGGGTTAGATTTCATTATTCATTTAACCATGCTGTTGTGATCAAGTTAATAATATATTAAGAGAATTAAAATTCATGTAGTTCTTAGACCCCCTAAAGTTTTATTACTTTTGTCACACAATACAATACTATGGAAATG
>JAESVK010067358.1:0-12431 GCA_017140935.1 Hamamelis virginiana
TTATAGTTTGTCTTCCGCTGCGAATCCTCCCTGCACATATTCTTTCATGGGTGCCACCTAGGCTTGAGAAGTTATCCCCTCCCTCTCTTGAAGAGGAGTTTTTGTCCCTAAAATCCAAACCACCTGAGCTTGAAGAGATCCAAATGCCCTACATTTTAAAATTTGCTCCATCAAGCAAAAATAGAGTTTTTCAAAGAAATAGCAAGGGCATTCATAAGGACAAGGTGGAGGAAGTTGCTCCCAACTTCTTGAATGAGTTTTCCACCCTTGGGAACTCAATTGGGAAGTGTTTGGAGAAGAGGGAGCATGCTGTAACAGTTTTTGATCCTGGTGGATAGGGTCTTTTACTGTTACCTTGTACATAATAGTTTTGGTTTCATAATTTAGTTCTTTTTATTTATTTTCTTATTAATTTTCACTTTTATGTTTTTGTGAGCATTCTAACCTTTTCACAGGTAATTGAGGAAATCTTGACAAACACATACAGGTGATATTGTTCCTTCTCTTTCTCATTTTGTGTCTTTAATGTTTCTCTTTGCATGCATTGAGGACAATGCACAATTCAAGTTGGAGGGGGAGGTTTACACTTGTTGTTCAGACATGTAAAGGGTAGTTTTGTTCACATTTAGGTAATTTTTGTTATTCTTTTTTTAAAATTTTTCAGTCATTCCCCTAGTCACTTTGTGTTTTTGAACATGTTTCAATATGTGTATGCTTATGTGAATCTATAAATCTCCAATTCATGCCTTGTTTTGAGCATACACTTTTGTGTAGGTGATTTTCCTTCAATGCACATGCACGAATTATTCATTACTCATTTTGAACCAAAGAATATCATGCTTAAGCTTTGTAATCATTGTTTATAATTGTTGTTCTCTTTTTCCATGTATCTTTGTGTTTTTCCATTTTCTTTTTCGTTCGATCACCATCGTTCCCTATGTTTGTTTAACATATTCATGATTAATGGTTTTATTGCGCATTGTATACACATTTGTGATCCATGGAAAATGATCATAGGCCTTCTTTGTCTATTTGAACCTTAATTCTTTCATGTCATGTTGCCGCTAGCACCTAATTTTGAGCCTTCAAGTTTCCTTTTCTTGGCCAGCTTAGGAAGCCCAAGGGTAGAGGTTAGGTTGTATAGGTTTTGGATGAATTGTGTTAGTTTTGTTTAAGTTGTTAAGTTATTTACATTTGTGTTTTAGTGTTTTGTGTGCCAAGTCTCAAGTTTGGACAGACTATCATCGGAAGGGAAATGAAGTTTAAAATGATTGGTGATGTAAGGTTTGAATAATGCAACCTTGAAAAAAAAAATGAAAGAAAAAAAAAATAGAAATGAGAAAAGAAAAAAAAATGCAAAAGAAAAAAAAAAGATTGAGATTGCAACAATAAAAGCCCAAAACCTTTCATTCACATTTCCTATGTACTCAAGACTGCTTCTCTTGGTTGGCACAATGTTATTTTTCATTTTGTGGGTTTAGTGGTTTTATATATTTTTGGGTTGTTTAGTATTGTGTTTGTTGTTTAGTATTGTGTTCTTGTGTTATAGGTTGGGTTGTTATGTATGTGATGGTTGGGTAGATAACCTAAACAACATTATAAAACCATCACATTCCTTGTTGTTATCCATCCTTGAACCTAAAGGCATTTTTGAGCAACAAAAGACCTATTTGATTCCATGAATTGCTTATGTTTAGCTTTTGTTGCAATTTTACTATCTCTTGCATTTATGTATGTTGTTGTACACTTTCTCCTTTTTCATCTGTGTTTATGCATCTCTTGTACATATAACTCTCATATGTAACCCATCCATTTGAGTAGCATTTTCCCATTCACAATATTATCTACAATCAATATCTTGCTCTTGTGAATGATTATTGTTCAAAGTGTTGCTCCGTTGTATTTGTTTTTGTTCCCATCTCATTAGCTTAAGCTTAGTGCATTCAATGGTTTGAAATGAGTTTGAATGATTCTTTTCACGAACACAAGGACTTTATTTATGCAAATCTAGTTCAAACCATTGCATAACTCATGAGAAGATAGATTTCTATGCATACCCATTTTGTTGAAATTTGTTCTTAACCATTGTGAATAAAGGGAATGTACTCTTCATGTTTGTGGGTGTCATTTCTGCAAACCCTCACGAGACTACAACTCGTCCACTAGGGGGAACCTAGGGGTTTAAAGGCTTGTTGCATACGCTAAATGCAATCGCGTTTTCCTGCGAAAGTGGATTAGCTAGGTTTATTTATTTTGTTTAGCTTTTGCTTTTATGCTAGTTCTTGCTAGGGACTAGCAAGGTTCAAGTTGGAGGGGGTGATTGCACCATAATATTGCATACTTTTATTGCATTATTCCCATCATTTTGTACATACTTGAGCCATTTATCTTGTAAATAGGTGCGTTTGACTCTTTTGTTGTTTTTGAGCCTTTGTAGGTTGAATGCGCTTAAATGGATGCTTTTTGGCATGCAAAGTGGGACCTTGGAAGTCTTCAAAGATTGAATCATACAATGAGACCACCATGGTTGGAAAGTAGACTTCTCAAGCTTCGCGTGCATATAAAGAACGTCAAAATCCGACTCCGGACGAGAAAGTTATGAGCATTTGAAGTCGGGACAACTTTTTAGGCAATTTCTGCATTTGAGTACCGATGAGTACCGATGAAGTACCGGTACTGAAGTTGCATATTTTGGCAGCAGAGGTTGAGTACCGGTACTGAAATTTGAGTACCGGTACTGAACCCCGATTTTGCAGCAGTTTTGTGTATTTTGAGTTTTTAAGCAAGGTTACTTTGGTCTTTTCATCCCTCATTCTTTGTAACCCTAGAGGGGGGTATAAAAGGCACATTTTGCAGCTGGAATGGAGGACTCCCACTTAGTTTTAGGGGACTCTCTTAGTTTTCTAGGGTTTTCTTAGTTTTAGCTCTTAGTTTAGGAATAGTTTTAGGAGTAGATTAGTTTTCCTTCAAGTTTCTTTGAGTTTTATGTAATGTAATTTAGTTTCTAGCTTGTAAAACTTTGTTTCTTCATCTTTAATCAATAGCCTAGCATTTATTTCAAGTTCCTTGCATTTATTTGTTGTTGTTCTTGCATTTACTTTTTGTTTTCTAGTTGTAATGGAGTTCTAAGCCTCAAAGGTAGGATTCAAACGGTGGAAACCCATCATCAACCAAGGTAACAACACTCTCTCATTCATTTGTGCTTAAATGGAAGTTGTATGATAGGAAATACTCACTACCTCTTCTTGACATCTAGTTTGGCATCTTCTTGACTACTTGTAGACAAGCTATGCTTGGCACATGTAGTGCTTGAACCTTATATGCACTCTAGGAGTTTGATAAAATGTTTAAGTGAGCATTTACTATCATTCTCCTATCTTTCTTTGTTGTGAATGCTTTTAAAGTTAAATCCTCCATCAAAGACCATTCTTCAATGGATCCAAGATGAGAATTTCTAATGAGAGAAGCTTGTTGCTTGGTTGTGGATGAGTGGAAACCCTAGAATCCTACCATTTACTTTTATTGCCTTAATTTAGTTAATTCTCTATAACTCACTCGTCAACAATCACAACCCCCATGATTTTACACTTTCTTTTACATTCATTGGTTAGCAACACCTAAGGATCATTTAGACCAATTCCACTCCCTGTGGAGATGACCTGAGGACTCCCTCAGTATTTATTATGCTTGGCGATGATTGAATTCCTACGCTTGGGAATATATTGAGCACAACCGCAAATTGACAAGCAATTGGCGCCGTTGCCGGGGAGTGGCGAGCGTTCTAAGTGATCCAAGAAGAGCTAGTGGTAACTTGTAATTGCATTACAAGTCCGGTAAGTTCTTCTCATTCTTTTTGTATATAATTGTGTAAATAGTAGTTGTAGTTGTTTTTAATTTTTCTATTAAAAAAAAAAAATTATCCAAGACCCAACCTCAATGCAAGGAGGTTATGACCAATACTCATATTTGGGCGAAAGAGAGGACATGAATGCACATTTTTGTAGTGCATTGGGACATAACAACCCCCCACAAATAATGACATTGAAGGATCGTATAATCCAAAATTTGAGAATGTCAAGGTTGTGTCCTAAAGTTGAGGAGGCTTGTGTCATTTGTGAGACATATGGGCATTCCACTAATGCTTGTCCTAATCTCCCCATTTATAGGAGAGTCTTCCTTGAGCAATCTAATGCTCTTAATCAACAAGATAACTCTTACAATTCTCCACATTCCAACATATATAATCATGGGTGGCAAGATCACCCTACTTTTGATTGGAGTAATGGTTACGAGGTTAATCCTCAAGAGCCACAGAGTTACTATTCCTCTCAAGACCAACCAAATTATGAGCATGATGGTCATTCCACCTATTTTGATGGTCAAGGATACCAAGGGTTTGACTTAAACCCAAACCAAGGTTATGCCCCACCACCCTATCCAATAGGTCAACAATTTTGCCAACCACCTCAAGAACCACCTCAAGTGAGCTTGGATGACGTTTTGCAACAATTATTTGAAAATGAAAAGGCTAATGTCCAAGCTATTGATGAAATTAGAAATGAACTTACCGAGTTGACTAATTTATTGGTTGTGTTTCAACAAGAGGATAACTTTCCTTCACAACCCGAAACAATTTTTCATGGTCAACAAAGTGAGGAAATTTTTAATGACATTGATGATCATCATGAGCAAGTCAAGGCAATCCCCACACCAAGGAGTGAAAAGTTTGAAAATTTTTCTTTGAAAGACTCTCCTAATGAGTCAAATGTAAATCCTAGTGATGGTAATATGCCTCATGACTCAAACCTTAATTCTGCTATTTTGGAGGTGAATGTTGTGTTGGAAGAAAAAGAGTGGGTTGTTAGAGGTATGCCCTAAAACCAATCCTAAAGGGCATATCAATTTCATATTATATGTATTTGAAGGTACAACTTATCGTATGTATTTACATATATATGATAAGGTCCATGAATAAATGATAGAAGAAATATGTATCTCAAAGTTGTTGAGATATGGAGACTCATATTTCTAGTACACATTTGTTCTAAACGAGTTCCTACTCATAGGTTTATTAAAGTGGATATTTAATAAACCGTTAAGAGTAGCACAGATTTAAACTTGCTCCAATGGGAGGATAGGTAGTCTTTCCTATCGGTGTAGTGACACTATAGTTAATCTGTGGGTGCATATTAGAGAATATGTACACTGAACATGATCTACAAGAATGTTCTTATGGAGATTAGTCAAAAGAATATTCTTTTGTTACGACCATTGATTTGGTAATCCTTAGACCTGAGGCACCATAGTTATCTTATGCATAGGTCACTTGAGTTTGATAGTATCTCGTACATCCTTAACCACAAGGGTGTAATCGGTACTCATTGGCTCTAGTAGGGTTATGTATGAAGGTAAATGAGTGCGCAAGAAGGAATCATCACTTTCATCTTTGATGAGAGAGAATGTCAAGGTTCGTTCACAAAGATAATTCTCAGTGTGAAATCCATGGCCATGGTGATAGGTAAACTGTGAAATGTGTTTCATGAGTTTATCTTATTGAGAATTATATTTTGTGGAACATTTAACAAGTTGTTAAGATATGGTTTGACTTAATAACCATGCCTGAATATCTTAACAGTGACATTAGGGGATGAAGGATTAAGTAACATGAAGGGTTCATATGGTTTCGCTATTCACCCACACCTAGGGTACGTCATGATATGTTGCTAGATGTCACTCATGACCAGTGTAGGCCTATTGGTAAAGTGTTATCAATGAGGGCATAATTGGAATTATTCCAATTGAACCTAAAAATAGAAACTTTCTATTTTAGGAGACATAGAGATGTCCCTGTCCACTGCTAGGTTGGGATGAACCCAAAGGGTCACACACATAAGGACACAAGTGAGTTCTTTAAGTTAGGAGAGGGGTTAGTTTCTAATTATATGTAACTTACTTGGGCTCTTTAATTAAAAGTTAATGAAGGAGGACTAAGTTGCAAAAATTAGAAACCCTAGTATTTGCCTATAAATACAAGGTGAGGGTGCATGCTAGCACTAGTCCATCCAAACCCTAAAAAGGAAGAGTGGTTTTCTTTATTCCCTAGAGGAGGCCGGCCCTAGTGTGCTCATACCTCCCATGGCCGAATTCCACTCTCTCCCTCTCAAGCTTGGTTTGTTCAAAGGTTGATCATTCCAAGGAGCTTATGGAGTCTTGTGTTCGTGTGGATACCTTGGAGGCTTCATACACTTTGAAGCTAGGATGCGATCGAGGTTTTAACAAAGGCAATCATCAAGTAAGTCAATGTTTTAAAGTTGTTTAATTCTTGTACTTGTATTATTCATGATCCGATGCTTGTTTCGATTTCCTGCATGAATATGTATGGTGGGATTCTTGTTTATAAAATTTTTATAGTTTGTCTTCCGCTGCGAATCCTCCCTGCACATATTCTTTCAGTGGTATCAGAGCCAAATCAAGCATGATCATGAATATTTGATGGCTTGATGATGGATATAATTAATTAAAATTGATTTAAATATGGGTTCTTGAACCCTATGGAATTCGGCCATGGTGATTTTCCCATTTTGTTTATTGTTTTGTTCAATATGGCAACTAGGGTTTGATGGGAAACCCTAGCTAAGGTCACGGCCACATGGAGGCAGCCCCTAGTATGGACGGCCATGGGGTTTATGCCCCTTTGATTGTTTGTATTTTAAGTTTTTTCTTGAAACCCTAATGAAGGAGCCGCCCCTCTCTCTCTCCTCTCTTCATCATATACGGCCACTAGGGTTTTCAAACCCTAGTTTGGTTCTTGATCATGATGGTTTATGATTTGGGTTTGGGAAACCCTAAAATCAATGATCATGATTGATTCTTGAGGTTTGGGAAACCCTAGAATAGATTGATGACTTTCTTGTTTTGTAAATTCCTTGTTTAAGGAAACTTGATTGCATCAAAGTTTTGGGTTTTAGAAACCCTATGATGAATGGACATAATTGATTCTTGGTGTTTTAGAAACCCTAGAATAATTAGATGATATTCTTGTTTTTTAGAAACTTGGATGCATCAAGCTTGGGATTAAGAAACCCTAGCTTAATTTGGCAACTTAAGTTTTTGGTAACTTATTGGGAATCACGGCCATGGGGTTTATTCCCTTTGTGCATTTCGGCTACCTAGGGTTTGGAACCCTAGAAAATGTTTACATGGTATCTTGATTAATTCTAAAAGTGTTTAAAATGAATCTTGATACTTGTATCTTGTTTAATTTAAAGTTATTTAAATTTAATGTATTAATGGAGTTTTGTTAATGGTTAACAATGGAGGCTATTAGGGTTCTTGGAAACCCTAATTACAATTTTAATGGTGGCTGATTTTTGGTTTAAGAAACCCTAAATCAAAATAGGCAAGTTTCTTGATTTGAATTTAGAAACCCTAAAGGTCAAATCTTGAAATATCTAGTTTCCTATTTTAAAATTGTTCAATTTTAGGAAAGTATCTTATTTTGATTTGATTCTTACCTAATTTGAATAATATGAATTTAGGAAATTAGGTATCCCTAATTAGGGTTTATGGAAACCCTAACTTGATAGGATTAGGTAAGGTTTGAGAAACCCTAACCCTAACCCTAACTATCTCATTCTCTCTCTCTCACTATAGTGGACGGCCACTAGGGTTTGGGAAACCCTAATGGGCTTTGTTATATGTTTGGTTTCAAGCCTTATGTTATTCACATGATTTATAAATTGTTCTTGATGATTTAAAAATCATTCTTGATATTTTTGAAAATTAAAAGTGAATAACAAGAAGGTTACAAGAAACTAATTTTGTAAAAACTCCTTTTTGGTGTTCTTGAGAGTTTGAGCAATACATGTGATGTATTAACATTTTAATTTGTTTAAAATGATTTAGGGCTATTGCTTAATGATATATTAACATGTTAAAATCATTTTGACATGATTTTATATTGTTTGGATTAATTTTAAAATCGTTTTAAAATTAAACAAGGTTGCTGTAATTTCTGGGCAGCAACTATGTAAGTTTTGTAAAATCTATGAAAAATGGTTTTAATGATTTTCAAAGCATGCCACCTATCGACTTCATTAATATAAGGTCTTAACAAAGTCTAGGAACAGTTCCCATGATTTGTTATGACCTAGGTTAGCCGTATTAAGGTTTTTGTGATTAAGAGTCAAATCTGGAAATTCTGACTCTCTATCGCAAAAGGCCTTAAATTGATACCAAACGTTGGAATCAAGTGATGAGACCCCTGCCATTGGAAAGAGGACTGAAAAACCTAGTGAATTGAAGTATTCCCATGACTTAGATTCGTTCTAGGTTAGGCCCCATAAAGCCATTTGTGAAGAAATTCCAGAATCTGTCATGGATTGGAGTTTAGGTCACAAAATGCTTTAAAGTGATACCAAACGTTGGAATCACGAAACGAGACCTATGCCATTTGAAAGAGGACTGAAAATCCTTGTGAAATAGAGTATTCTCACATATTAAAATGTAGTTTTAATATAGGAAAGATTAGTCCTAAAACAGTAGCTGAATTCTGAAATTTTTGTTGAAAAACAGAAATTGTTTCTTTCTTAGAATTTTCATTTTGAGTTATTATTTATTCCACCATTGTAGGTTAATAGTGATTAATCTACTAGGCATATTAAAGTGTTAAATGCATGGTAGGAATTGTGAAAATAATTTCTCAAATTAAATTCTGTATAATTAAAACCCTAGTTGTGACAATTAGGGGTTTTACTTGTTTTAAGAAAGAAGCTAGTTTAGTCATATAAGATATGATGAAATCCTTTTAATCTTATTAAAAGGACTTTATTATTATTATAAGATAATGATAATATCTTTGTTATTGTTATGAGATAATAATAACATGACTTTAATTAATTATATGCCATTGCCATCATTGCCTTTTACTGTATGTTGCTTTCTTTTTATGCAATGCGATTGTATAATTGATAATGAGTGATTATGGACTTAAAGACCAATTAAATGAGATGAGATTGGCCGCATGTGATGTGTATGGTTTATTTTTGGGATTGTATTTAAAAGTTGTTTAAATAAGGTGATGTAATTATTTGAGGCTTGCATGCCTCTTTCCCTCTCTATCTCTATGTATCCCCTTTTTCCCTTAATCCCCTTCTTTCTTTTATAAATTGTATTTTTCAATTCAAGAAGGCAAGTGGTGGACCCGAGATACATGGTGGAATCTTGTTCGAGAGGAAAAGCAAGGACTTGAGAAGGACTTGGCAAGGACATCAAGATCTTGAAGATTTGTTTGTCGCTATGTAATAGTTACATAGGTTTTTATTACGATCACCAACCCACACCTTAGACCTAGGGTTCATCTTTTTGGCTCAAAGCTTGAACCCACCTTGAAAGTCCATAATCATTCCAAAGGCCCATTTATATATGTGATGTATGCTAGTTAGGGCCTAGACCTAATTTATTATATGTTCGAGATGAATCCACCATAACCTCTAGGAGGACAGTGGGAGGATAATTGAGGACTAATAATAAATATTGGTCTAAACTATATATGTATGTGATATATATATTTGTTTATATGCATGTGATGTATGTTGTTAAAATGAGACATTTCACAAAACCCCTATATTACAAAATTAAATTGTAAGGAAGAGGCCTTGGGCTTTATCCTAGCCTCCTACCATTACAAGATAGGAGAATCTTTGTGGTGGATGTGTTTGCCTGCAGATATGTGGGAACACATTCATTATGAAGGTTCAAACCAGCTTGTTACATATTGGATATCATGAGGTGCGATAATGGGGCTTACCAAGAAACTAACATGTGAGGGATGCCACATTCAATTGACCATACTCATGTGAATGGTAGGTGTGATTTAACTAAAGTACACTAACCAAGAAACTATTATGTGAGGTTACTGTATTTTAGAGGCTAAAGGATGATTGGAACTTGCTTAAGTGAAGCATTAGGATAAAGTGTTATCCACTCATTAAGGGTTAGTATCCAAGAAACTAACATGTGAGGGTACTAATTCTTGATGGGACCCCAATCCCTACTATGGAAATTCAATCTTTTGAAATTCCCAAGTCTCATCCTAGGGTGTATGAGATTTGAACAAAATAGTGGGAGGTAACATAGAAATTAAAGACCAAAAATTTTTATGTTTCTTTAATATGAAATTTATTATTATTTTCTGTTGTAGATAGCTCATCTAAACCTACTCTCTAGAATATTTAAATGACAATCGTTTAACTGGTCCAAAAACTTCCAAGACTGGTTTAAGAAACCTAGTCTTAGCCGCTGATAAAATAGACTACGTGGTCAATGCCCCATGCCCCAATGTTTTGACATAAGGGGGCATATAAGGAGAAGAAAGACACTTATAGTAAGTGACTTGACAATGATGTATGGTACATCTGAGGGAACCTTGTGGTTCACAGAATAGAATTGTAAAGTACAATCCTATTAGTGAACTCTTCTCCTATAAGATAATGAATGGGATATCTGTTAATGAGCTCTGTCTCAAGATTATCTAGTATATTCACTTGGTGCATGATCTTAAGTGTTAAGATCACTGTTGATAGGAGCATTGACATCTTGCTTCATTCCCTTCCTGCAAGTCACAAGTAATTCATCTAAATCATTCCCTCACTGATTTGATGAATATGCTAGTGATTGTTAGGAGACCTTGAAAAAGGAACCCAAAGGGAATGTTTTGGCTATCAATGGAACTTCCACTTCTAAGACCGAACCTAAGGGCAAGGGAAAGAAGAAGAAGTCTCATGATAAGCCAAAATGAGGCATTAAGAAAGAGAAGTCTAAAGAAAAGAGTTTCAAGTGCGGTAAGTTATGTCATTGGAAGAGAAATTGCAAGGAGTACCTAGTTTGAAGAATGGTTCTTCTAATGGTACGTCCTATGCTTTATTCATTTACTAATTAATAATTAGTATTGTTCTGCTTATGGTATCCGATACCTAGTTATGTTTTATAGTACAATACGATTGTATATAGAAACAAATGGAAGCGGAAGATCAAGTAGATATCAAGCTTTCTTTGTTTGGAAATGAATCAACAGTTGATACATTTAACATAGAAACTTGATACTTGATTAGTTTATTTAGAGTTCATAGAAACTTTCTTAATATTGCCGAGTGTTTTAAGACTTCTTAATCGAAGTTTTATTTGTTTTTAAATACTTTGTATATTTAAAACAGATAATCTATGATATTGGATATTTTAGATTATTTCTGGCAATTGATTTAAAGTTCTATACTCTTTATGAATGTTTTGAATAAATGCATGAAATGGTATATGAGGATTCAACCTTAAGGATCACATTAATAAATGAATTTTGATTCATTAATTAATATGAACCAATCACCTTATTTAATAAGGAGATTAAAAAGGATAATACATAAGATGTATAAACCTTAAATTTTAGTTTGTATACTTCATAGCTATTTGAATATTTGAAAGCATTCAAATGATTCAAAACTATGAATATTTGAAGAGTTCAAATGATTCATATGAAGTAAAACTGAAAGAAAAATATTGAGAATATTTAGTTGAATCTTATATCACTAATTGACCTTAAAAATGTTAAACGATTAAGTTTGGAAATTATTTGGAAATATGAGATATTTCAAATAAACTTCAAAAGTTTGTTTTCTCAAATAAAGAGTTATTAGAAAACAGTGTTTCCACAATAGTTGAGAACTATACCTTTATGAAACATCAAAAGGAATTTTATGTTATTAAAAAGTTTAATACATAAGATACCTTGTTTCAAAAAGGAAAGTGGGAGCATGCAAGTCATCCATATTATTCTTGATTTTCTTTATAAAGTACATACTTTAAATACTAACGTAGTATTGTGAATTCTATAATCGTTATAGGAATTCAAATCTCTCAAAAATTCGATTTTGTGAGGGATTTCATATGAGCAAAATATTTGGGAAATATGGAGACTCATATGATTAAAACTTATGTACTTAAGTCAATATCATTTATGCTGCAAATGGTTGTTAGCAGATATTGATTGTTGATTCAGAATAGGGATTCTGAATAGATACAAGTATATTCTTAAAAGAGTTTAAGAATGAAATACTTGCATGTATAAAGAAATTTTATAAAGGGATGCTATTTACAAATTGCCTAAAAGAATGTCTAGAGTATGATGTTTTCTTTCGAGAACACAGGTCTCATTTACTAGGACATCAGAGTTGGCAGAGGATATTAGTTTAATTACTATTATTGAAAATAATTATATGCAAAAGGAGTTTTGCATAAATCTACTTTGCCTTAACACCTGTGTGTGTTAGAAGCCTTGTCTTGCGAAGACTAGTATACGATACTATGGTGATTGGCTTTAGTGCAAGTGGGAGATTGTTAGAGGTATGCCCTAAAACCAATCCTAAAGGGCATATCAATTT
>JAESVK010067358.1:12441-24190 GCA_017140935.1 Hamamelis virginiana
TTGAGTACCGGTACTGAAATTTGAGTACCGGTACTGAACCCCGATTTTGCAGCAGTTTTGTGTATTTTGAGTTTTTAAGCAAGGTTACTTTGGTCTTTTCATCCCTCATTCTTTGTAACCCTAGAGGGGGGTATAAAAGGCACATTTTGCAGCTGGAATGGAGGACTCCCACTTAGTTTTAGGGGACTCTCTTAGTTTTCTAGGGTTTTCTTAGTTTTAGCTCTTAGTTTAGGAATAGTTTTAGGAGTAGATTAGTTTTCCTTCAAGTTTCTTTGAGTTTTATGTAATGTAATTTAGTTTCTAGCTTGTAAAACTTTGTTTCTTCATCTTTAATCAATAGCCTAGCATTTATTTCAAGTTCCTTGCATTTATTTGTTGTTGTTCTTGCATTTACTTCTTGTTTTCTAGTTGTAATGGAGTTCTAAGCCTCAAAGGTAGGATTCAATCGGTGGAAACCCATCATCAACCAAGGTAACAACACTCTCTCATTCATTTGTGCTTAAATGGAAGTTGTATGATAGGAAATACTCACTACCTCTTCTTGACATCTAGTTTGGCATCTTCTTGACTACTTGTAGACAAGCTATGCTTAGCACATGTAGTGCTTGAACCTTATATGCACTCTAGGTGTTTGATAAAATGTTTAAGTGAGCATTTACTATCATTCTCCTATCTTTCTTTGTTGTGAATGCTTTTAAAGTTAAATCCTCCATCAAAGACCATTCTTCAATGGATCCAAGATGAGAATTTCTAATGAGAGAAGCTTGTTGCTTGGTTGTGGATGAGTGGAAACCCTAGAATCCTACCATTTACTTTTATTGCCTTAATTTAGTTAATTCTCTACAACTCACTCATCAACAATCACAACCCCCATGATTTTACACTTTCTTTTACATTCATTGGTTAGCAACACCTAAGGATCATTTAGACCAATTCCACTCCCTGTGGAGATGACCTGAGGACTCCCTCAGTATTTATTATGCTTGGCGATGATTGAATTCCTACGCTTGGGAATATATTGAGCACAACCGCAAATTGACAAGCATTCTCTTTTTCCATGTATCTTTGTATTTTTCTATTTTCTTTTGTGTTCCACTACCATCATTCCCATCGTTTCATACCATTTGTATAGCATTTGCATAATTGATGGTTTTATTGCACATTGTTTACACATTTTTGATTCATGGAAAAGGATCATAGGCCTTCTTTGACTATTTGAGCCTAAAGTTTTTCTTGTTATGTTGCCACTAGCACCTAATTTTGAGCCTTTAAGTTTCCTTTTCTTGGCCAGCTTAAGAAGCCCAAGGGTAGAGGTTAGGTGGTTTATGTTTTGGATGAATTGTGTTGATTATGTAGTTTTGTATATTTGTGTTTTGGTGTTATCAGTGCCAAGTCTCATGTTTGGGCAAATTATCTTTAGAAAGGAAGTGAAGTTTGTAATGATTGGTGATGTAAGGGTTGAATCATGCAACCTTGAGAAAAAAATGAATGAAAATAAAAAGAAAAAAATAGAAAAAAAAAAAAAAAAAAAAGCAAAAAAAAAAAAAAAAAAAAAGAGATTGCAACAATAAAAGACCTCAAGCCTTTCATTCCCATTTCCTATGAACTCAAGACTGCTTCTCATGGTTGGCACAATGTTATTTTTCATTTTGTGGGTTTAGTGGTTTTATATATTTTTGGGTTGTTTAGTATTGTGTTTGTTGTTTAATAATGTGTTCTTGTGTTATAGGTTAGGTGGTTGTGTATGTGATGGTTGGGTAGATAACCTAAACCACATTATAAAACCATCACAATTCTTGTTGTTATCCATCCTTGAACCTAAAAGCATTATTGAGCAACAAAAGACCTATTTGATTCCATGAATTGCTTATGTTTAGCTTTTGTTGCAATTTTACCATCTCTTGTATTTATGTATGTTATTGTACACTTTCCCCCTTTTTTTTTATTTGTCTTTATGCATCTCTTGTACATATAACTTCTCATGTTTGTGTTACAATCCATCCACTTGAGTAGCACCCTCTCATTCACACATTACTTATTAATCAAATCATTTCTTTTGTGAATGATTGTTGTTCAGAGTGTTACTTCGTTGTGTTTCTTGTTGTTCCCATCTCATAGCTTAAGCTTGGTGCATTCAATGGTTTGAAATGAGTTTGAATGGTTTTCTTCACGAACACAAGGATTTTATTTATGCAAATCTAGTTCAAACCATTGCATAACTTATGAGAAGATAGATTTCTTTGCATGCCCATTTTGTTGAAATTTGTTCCTGACATTTGTGAATAAGGGGAATGTACTCTTCATGTTTGTGGGTGTCATTTCTGCAAACTCTCACGAGACTACAACTCATCCACTAGGGGAACCTTGGGGTTTAAAGGCTTGTTGCATACGCTAAATGCAATCGCGATTTCCTGCGAAAGTGGATTAGTTAGGTTTGTTTAGATTATGTTTTTATGCTAGTTCTTGCTAGGGACTAGCAAGGTTCAAGTTGGAGGGTGTGATTGTATCATATATCTATATATTTCTCATGCATTATTCCCACCATTTTGTGCATACTTGAACCAATTTTACTTGTAAATAGTTGTTTTTTATGTTTTGCCTTGTTTCTATGCCTTGCAGGTCGAATGCGCTAAAATGGATGCCTTTTGCATGCAAAGTGAGAGCTTTGAGTCAAGCCTTGGAAGTCTTCAAAGCTCATGGGACTTATAGAAAATACTTTTAAGTGTGTCTAGATGCCACATATCAAATTTCAAAGCTAAATGCCAAATGGTTTGGGAGATATGGGCAATTGAAGTCATGAAGTGCAAAAAGCGACCAATTTGGACATTTTGAAAAAACTGTTTCTCTCCAGATTGAATTATATAATGAGACTACCATGGTTGGAAAGAAGACTTCTCAAGCTTCGCATGCATATAAAGAACATCCAAATCCGACTCCGGACGAGAGATATATGACCATTTGAAGTAGGAGGCATTCGCAAGGCAATTTCTGCATGTTGGTACCACTTAGTACCGCTTGGTACTGGTACTACTTTTACAGTAGGTGCTAGGACCGGTCCTGGCATAAGTGGGACCGGTCCCAAACCTCGAAAATGCAACAGTTTGGTTTGTAAATTGTGTTTTTAAGCTAGGGCACCTTGGTCTTTCACCCTCATTTGATTGTAACCCTAGAGAGGAGTATAAAGGCATGTTTTGTAGCTGGAAAGGCACTCTCTCACCTGGTTCTTAGCAGTTCTCTTAGGTTAGTTTAAGTTTTCCTCTTAGTTTTAGGAGTATATTAGTTTACTTCAAGTTTCTTCAAATTTTATGTAATGTAATGTAGTTTTCAGCTTTGTAAACTTTATATTTCCATCTTCAATCAATAAAATAGCATTTGTTTCAAGTTTCTTGCATTTACTTCCTTGGATGGCTAGCTAAACACCTCAAAGGTGGGTTCTATGGTGGATTTCCTCTCTAAACCCTAGGTAAATGGTACTTTCTCATCTCATAAGCTTTCAATGTCAATGGAATGTTGTTTAAATGCTCTCTCATCTTTTGAACCCTTGTGGTATCATATTCTTGATCATTATATAACTAGTAAGCTTGTTATATTTGGTTCTTGAATTCACATGCACACCACATGTTTGTTAAAATGTCAAAGAGATGTTTAATCCTCTCTTATCTTTTGAACCTTTGTGATTATGCATTCATGACCATTGTATGACAAGTAAGCTTATTGTATTTTGGTTCTTAAGCACATATGCATACTACATGTTTGTGAAAATGCCAATGAGTGTATTGAACTTCATTCTATCAATATGTATTTCATCTTATTTGAGCCTCTATTGTTAAACCCTCCAATCAAGACCATAGAGTAAATGATTATTGATTGAGTTTATGTTTGAGAAATCATATATCAAAGGTTTGGAAGGAATGAACCCATAGGACTCATCTTATTTAACCTTATTAGTTTTCTTTTATAATTTGTCATCATTTAGCATAAACAAATCTCTCAACAATCAAAATCCCAATGATTTTACACTTTCTTTTGCATTCTTTGGTTTGCAACACATAAGGATCATTCGGACCTGTTCCACTCCCTGTGGATATGACCTAGGTACTTCCTAGTTTTATTCTTAATGATCATTAGATTCCTACGCTTGGGACTCTTTTGCGCACACCTTATTTTAAGTTCAAGCACTAATGCTTCACAAAGCAAATTCCAATCTTCCATTAGCCTCTAAACTGTATTATCCTCACATAATAGGTTCTTGGGATGCACCATTTTCACATCTTATGATATCCAATATTGAATAAGATAAGATGAATTCTTAGGATGAATATGTTTCCGCATATCTGCAGCCAAACATAACCATTGAAAGAATTTTCTTATCTTATAATGGTGGGAGGTTAGGATAAGGCTCATACCTCTTCCTTACAACTTAATTTTTGAAAACGAAGGGTTTTGTAAAAGGTCTCATTTTTAACATTACACATACAGCACATGCATCACATATATATATCTAGCATACATATATGAAAAAAAAAAAAAAAAAATAGACCAAACTTTATTATTAGTTCTCGATTATCCTCCCACTATCCTTCTAGAGGCTATGGTGGATTTATCTTGAACATATAATAAATTAGGTCAAGGCCCTAGCTAGCATACATAACATATATTAATGGGCCTTGGATTGATTATGGACTTTTAAGGTGGGTTCAAACTTTGAGCCAAAAAGATGAACCCTAGGCCTTTAGTGAAGGTTAGGTGATTGTAATTAAAAGGTATATGTAATTAATACATAGCGACAACCAAGTCTTCTCAAGCTTTTGAAGTCCTAGCCAAGTCCTCGCTTTTCCTCTAGTACATGACTCCACCATACACCTCGGGTCCACCACTCGCTTTCTTGAATCAAATATTACATTTAAAATAAAAGATATAAGGGGATTAATGAGATAGGGGATACATAGGAATAGAGAGGGAAAGAGGCAAGCAAGCCCCAAATTAATTACATCACCATATTTAAACTACTTTAAATACAACCCAAAATAAACCATACACATTGTTGACATCCATTTTTTACCATGAGTAAAGTCATGAATGGTTGCCTATGATTTGAAGTGAAATAGGGTGGTGAAGCCCTAAGTTGTTCATAGTCCTCTTTTGTGTAGTTAGTTAGAAGCCATTATCGCATGTAGTTTTTTAGGTCGGATTGAGTCGATTCTTTTTGCATTTAGTTTTTAGATAGTCTAGGAATGTCCCTGTTAAATTTCATAGCATCCCGAGTAAGGCTTGATAGGTAATGAGGTCTTTTGCGACTTGAAATGCAGCATTGTCCTTTGAATCACAAAAGCTCCAAATGACTGTCAACCTTGTTCCGGATTGTCCCATGAGTTTGGCATGTATATTTAGGGTATGTTTGATAGCTAAGTTGATCAGTGGCAAGGTCCATTGAGTCTTTTGGGCTCATGTTTAGCTCTTAAGGCCCAAAGACCCATTTTAAGCTCAGATTAGGGTTTTCACCTAAAGCAGTCGGGATTCGATCTTTTTGTCAAACCAAAGCCTTCAAAAGCTTTAAAACACTTTATTAAATGATTTCAAAGCTTGTTTTGAGAAGTAGAAACGATTTCGAGAGCGAATGGTTAGTAGATTTCAAAAGCCTAATTGGGCTTAACAGACCTAAAACAGCTAATCGGTTGACTTTCTCCTAAAAACTTTAACTAAGGTTAATGCATTTTCACTTCAAACACTTCTCAAACCATAGAGAATCAAATCACGGTCGTTTTGGTTCTTGAATCGTCAAATTTGGACTTGAAACGGGCCCGAAAAGCAGAAAAAAGCCGAAACAGGATCGAAATGGGCTGAGATAGGCCCACATTGGGGAAAAATGGACCTATAGCTCGATGACCATCCACCTAGGGATTTCCAACCGTCCATGGTGGACGGCCAACCATATTAGGGTGGACGGTCACCCGAACCTTCTGTCCTCATCTATAAGTTTTGTGATTTTGAGTGTTATAATCCCTTGGGACTCTTCCAAACTCTATCTAGAGCAGCTTTGGGGGTTGTGCACGACCTTGGGGACTTTGGAAGACTCATTTAAGGCCCTTGGATCACTCCCTAGGGTTTTAAGGAGGGCCATTGATCAAATCGAAGCCTCTCCTATATGTACATCGCTTATAAATAAGTTTGGGATGAAACTTGAGGAGGAGAGACTTTAACACTAAAATCAGCCCCCTAGAACCCTAGCCACGAATTGGGAGGCCATTGAAGCTTGAAGAAGAAGGCTAAGAGCAAGGAGGAAGAAAGCAAAAGGTTAGTTTGTGTTGGCCCAAAGTATACTCTAGAGGGGGGGTGAATAGAGTATAGACAAATAAAAAATATTTCAAAAATGGGATACAAGAATTTTGCAAACTTGAAGATGGATATATAGAATGCAAGATTAAATATCAACTCAATACAACAAATAAATAACTTGAAATAAAGAGATTGAGTTAGAAGATCAAACACAACGATTTAACATGGTTCAGTCTCCGCTCACATCCACGCCTCAAGAACTTCGTCAAGAGGTTTAATCTACTAAGCAACTCCTTCAAGGTGGAGAAACCTTTACACTTGCCTTCTTTCAAGGTGGAAGACAACTCACCCACAAGAGTTCTCACAAAACCCTTACAATCTCACAATACAAGATGATTGAAAAAGGAGTAATACAATAAATGCTTCTCAAAGCTAATTTGTAATGAATATAATAGCACAATAACTTCTCAAATGATCAAATAGATATATAGCACAAGAGTTTTGTCAAAGAGAAGTATGAATATTGAATGCTTGAGAGTAATGGATGTTGAGACAAATGAGATTAATCAACTAGGTAAACAATAAATGAGAGCCAACCTTCAATATATAGAGAACTAGAGCTCAAATGACCGTTTGAAACCCTTAGAGTCGGATTAGAAAGGTTTAGGGTGGTTGGGGATCAATTTAATGCACAAATGGCTATAAGAAGAAAGAGCCGTTTTGAAGTTACAGAACCATTAGTCGACTAGGACAAGCTTATTAGTTGACTAACAAGGCTTTTGCAAAAGGATTTTTCATTCTCGGGCTCGATTAGTCGACTAGCACAAGGTGATTAGTCGACTAGCTAGTTAAAAATATGTTCGATCAAAATCTAGGTTTGTTAGTCGACTAGGACAAGTGGTGTTAGTCGACTACCAACTTAAAAACTCAATTTGAAAATTTCTCCGGGATCGATTAGTCGACCAGTCAGCCATCATTAGTCGACTAGCAACTTTGCAACAAAAACATGCTCTCTAGACCTTCCATTAGTCGACTAGCAAGGCAACATTAGTCAACTAGGAAACCATTAGTCGACTAGACCAGAGTGCTTAGTCGACTAACTTATAATTTCTCAAACCATTGCATCAGGACTTCTATTAGTCGACTAGGACTAAATTGGTTAGTCGACTAGTGAAGTTGCAATGTCAATTTTTCGAATTTTCTAAGTCAAAATCAACATAAACACTTGGGCAAGTTAACTAGACCAGAGTGCTTAGTCGACTAACTTAGAATTTCTCAAACCATTGCATCAGGACTTCTATTAGTCGACTAGGACTAAATTGGTTAGTCGACTAGTGAAGTTGCAATGTCAATTTTTTGAATTTTCTAAGTCAAAATCAACATAAACACTTGGGCAAGTTAACTAAGTGTTTTCAAAACATTTTTAGCCAATTTTGAAAGCATTTTCAAGCATGAATGCTAATGCACAATGAGATGTAAAAGATTTTCTCTTGAGCTTTACACAATTGATCATGAGAGAAGCCTTACAAAGAGTTCCTAAATACTTGTAGATCAACTTGACTTCAATTGATCTTCATAGGCTTAAGCAAGTCTTCAAGTTGGTCTTCAAGGATTGAACTTCTTTGAATTGCTTTGACACTTGAAGTTTAGATCACCAAGAGAGCTTTGATTTGAACAATGAGCACAAGAATTTCTTGATGAATGTTGATGAGAGCTCAATAAGAATCTATGGAGACACAACACTCAACCACTTGTTAGAAGAAGTGTATGGTTTAGTTATCATCAAAATAAGGTCAAGGACCTTAGGGCTAACAGTTTGAATACACCATTGTGCTTAGGATTGAGTTTTGCATAACATAGTTAGGAATTAGTTTATTTAGAGTAGTTTGAATTTCTGCAGCATGTATGCTTTAGTTTCTTCTAGTTATATGCATGAGTTGGGTTAAGGATGAGTGTTATGTCATGTATGTATGTTTAGGATTAGATATCTTAATGTTTGCATATAGTTTAGCATGTTCTATTGCATATTAGACTGTTTTGAGTCTATTTGGCATGTTTAGAGTCATAGGTTCATGTTTGCATATAAAAGTTGTGTTTTTTCTCATTTTAGGAGCATGGTAAGTATTGTATGAATAATAGAATCATGTCTTAAGCGATTTTTGTTCGGTTAGTTTTTGCGTAGAATGTATGCTAAGATGTTAAAGTTGCTGTTTTTAAAGATGTGATACATGTGTGTCATCACATGTTTTGGCTTATGACTCTACATGGGAATGCACGATATTATATTTTGTGTTGAAAGAGTATTTTCATATATGTTTTGAGCATGCTTTAGGATGGTTTAGGTATTTTCTTTTGGTTATATAAAGAGTCTTTCACATTTATATGTGTCCGATAGAGTGAAAATTTGATATTTTATGATTTTATATGGATGACTGTTTTTACATGCATATTATGCTTATGTGATTTAACGTTTATAGGTTCGAGGGAGCTTGCAAAGGTAGGAGTCTTCCCTTGTGATTAAATTTTAATGCACATGATGGTATATGTTCATATTAAAGCATGAAAGTATGGTTTTTAGTCAATTATCGCATATTTGCATTATAGAAAGCATGCATTGTTATTAGGATTGTTTTTGCATATTTTGACATTACATTAAGGTGTTTTTATGTATGTTCAAATTGCTGTCCGGCAACTTAAACATCCTTTAATCACTTTAGTTTAATGTATTTTTTAGGCATTTAGGTTAGAAATCAAATTTAGGACAACCTAGAAATAATTAGGGTCATATTTGCATTCGTGGAAGATTTTCTTGTTCATTTTCTTGTTATTCAAATATAGAAATATGTTAGGATTCCCTTTGGTAGTTAGAGACAAGTAGGAAAGGTATCTAGGGACATAGGTGAGGTGTCCTACCTCCTTAGGACTCTTTTAGAATAACGTCTTATCTTCAAATGTTATTTTTGAGTTTGGTTAGAAGTCTAGTCTAGAAGAGACTATTTTGAAAATAATTTGGATAGGAAAAGAGTTTTGAGCGGAAAAATAGTTGTTTTGAAACAGAATTGTGATTAGATAAGAAGTCTCTCTCTAGATTAGCATTCTAAACGGATTCAAAAAGATAAAACGAAGGTAGTTCCTTATCTTAGGATGAGTCTTGGGTAATCGAACTATGATGGACTTTGATCTCTATCAGGACACTGGTAAAGTACGTAGGCAGCCAATAGGGCGCAAGTCCAATCTTAGGTTGACTGTGAGTCTCCTAAGGTCTTTAGGATTGTGTTTGCTTTTATTTATTATTATCCATTATTATTATTATTATTATTATTATTATTCATATTTTGTGGTTGATTAGATAATTAGGATTGTTGTTATAAGTTTTTGATAAAGCCCAAAAGTGATTAAGAGACCTTTAATTAGGATGAGATAGGTGCCTACAGGATGCGTTCTGGAACCTTCCTATCTCATAACCTAGCCCCCGAATCCAACTTTGATTCGAAGACCATGCTTTTCCAAATATGGAGTCATTGTTTTATTGAAAAATAAAACTCTTTTTTATGGTTTCCTTATTCCTTAAAAATAAGGTGGCGACTCCCAGTTTTTATCAAACTCCTTTCCCTTTTCAAAACCCAATCTAAGTGGACTCCCACTATAATGAATGATGATTAGGATTGGATGATCTCGAATGAATAATAGAGAAGGATAAACATGTAGATAAAAGAGAAGGATAAATAGAGAAGGATAATTAATTATCTACAATCCATGATGATAGTGAATCCAATTCTAAAACAAAAGAGCCGACGAGGTTTTTGGCGGGTTTACACACATCTAATGCGGCCAATCACATCTCATTTAATTGGTCTTAAGTCCATAATCATCCATTCGCATTTACACAACACATTGCATAAACATAAGCAACAATAAAAGAAAGGCAATGATAGCAATGACATATAATTAATTAAAGTCATATTATTTTTGTAACGCCCCAACTTAACTTTCGTATTAACCCTTCCGGATAGGTTTCCACGTGTCAAATTGGAGATACAACCTATTCTGCTCATCCATATTTCCCATGAGAGACAAAGAATATATATATAACAACATGAAATGATATGTACATACGTCATGTCCCGAACATTTAATATAAATCAATAAATCAAATTATAATAAATACCAACATCCCTGGCAAGCTAGGCATTCAATAATCTATTTCAAAAAATCAAAACCACTAATCATATGCATATGTATATAATACATAACTATTACATATATATAACAAATGCGATAAATGCCAAAAGCTTGGTTAACAATCTCCAACTATAAGGCTGTGCCAAACTGAAATGCAAACTCCCAGGTCTACCTGCAAATCTGTTGCATAAAAGCAGGAATGAGCTTCCACTTGCTCAGTAGGAATAATATAACCTTTATCGATTAACAATAACACATGGATACCTGGAATATATAAAACAATCCTGTTTTCCATAATTTCAATGACAATTATAAAACAGTATAAAGAACAATTCAAAACATGTGTGGACTTTCAGTAAATCATAACCAATTCCATTTCCAATTTCATTTGTTCACTTTCACAATCCATATCTGTCAATTCATCCATTGGCTCACAAAAGTAACAGGCTGTCTTTTCAGGCTAACAAGCCCCTAGCGCAGCATTCTAGCATAATACATAACCATAAACAGGTTCTTTCTCGAGAGTATAAGCCACTTGCATGGGCTATTTCCTTCGGGTCCGCTCTATGGCTCCACCCAGGACACGAAGCCCTTATATTTTCCTTCGAGGTCCGCTCATCGGCTCCACCTCAGGACACAAGGCGCTTAAAATTTCCTTCGGGTCATACCCAGGACACTACGCCCTTCTGAATACAAACTGAGCCAAATTATATATATATTCTGTGCATTTCATTGCATTTCATTGTATAGCATTTCACATTTGCCAACCAGGCATGAATCATTTCCAAATATGCATAATTCATTGTGTAAAGCATATATTTTTCTAATAATCATTTCATAAAATGAATGTTCTTTCAAAATAAGTCTAAACTGCCATTTCATATGCCATTACAGTTTATGATAAATAATTTATAAAGCACTGTATATTCCATTGTTCATGTGATAACCCAAAAATTTTAAACATTTATTTTTGAGATTATCTATGAATTTTGGGGCTTTTTGTAAATTTAGAAATCACATATTTTGAAATTTTATAAAAGGTTTGGGGGTAACTTTAAAATTTTATATAAACATAAGGGTATCATGTAAATATAAGAAATTTCATTTTTATAAATTGCACTTTAGTCCCCCACCTCCTTTACTAAAAACCGTATTAAGCCCCATTTCTTCATTTTGTGTTGGAGAGTTGAGAGCTAGAGGGCCGAGAGGAAGATAGCAGCTGCCGGACCTTGGCCGGACTTCCTCGCCGGAGCACCCATATCTCCCTTCAGTTGGATTGAAGCTTTGATTC
>JAESVK010067360.1:0-21452 GCA_017140935.1 Hamamelis virginiana
AAGCATATTTTGGTGTAATTTTTGACATGTTTTGCATAGTAATTTAATATATTCATGTAGAAAGCATGCTAAGACATTTTCACATTTTTTATTTTTTGTTTTCATGATTTTTAGAGTGGTTAAAGGTTCATATTCAAATCTGTTCGGATTTGTTTATGCCCTTAAATCACTTCTAAAAATTATTTTAGGGTCAAATCTAACTTAGAAATATGCCTAGGATCACATAGTAAAATTAGTGTGCATTTAGAAGCATTTTCATGCATTGTTAGAATAATATCATGTGTATTTGTTTAATTTATTTAAAATTCCAGCATGCATTGGCATTAGGATTTTAGGGTTTTAGACAAACTTTAGGGCTAGTTAGAGACCCTAGGCTTAGGAAGGTCACTTGACCTTCCCTAGGACTGTCCTTTGTTGTAAAGACCGTCATCTGATTTGAGTATTGCATTTGATTTAAGAGTCTATCTTCGAGAAATTTTCTAAAAAGATTTTAATGTGATTTTTATGAAATGAATATGATTTTTATGAAAGATTTGATTATTAATTGATTTTCAAAAGAATTTGAAATGTTTTAAAAATTTTATCTTGGGATAAGATTCTACCAATATGATTTTTTTTATTGAAATATCTTTGAAAAAGATTTTCAATTGGAATTTAATTCTAAAGATAAGATTTGTTTAGAATATTTGGATTTTATGAAAGTCGTTTAATTTGAAATGATTTTGTAAATGATTTTAAACGGATAAAATAACTCTCGAAGTTAGAGTCTTAAATTAGGTTGAATACCTTTGATGATGTGATCGATTACAATAAGAGAGTCCTAGGGTAGTCGAACTACGTGGACTTTGATACTTGCTAGGTGATACTAGTAAGTTACGTAGGCACTAATAGGGCTCAAGTCCACCTAAGGATGCCCGTAGGGTATTCTAGGTTCTTAGGGATTGTTTGTATATTTTTTTACTATTAATATAACTAATATAGATAATGCATTTATATCACTACTTTATTGGTTGATTTAGATTATTTAGGATTGTTTGTAATAAGAAATTTAAATAGCCCAAATAAATTAGAAGTCCTTTAATTAGGGCGACGTGGGTGCCTACAAGTGAAAGCTTGGAACCTTCCCACGTCGTAACCTAGCCCCCGGATCCAACTCTGGTTTGTAGACTGTCTTTTCATTGAAAATGGAGTTTGTTTTGTTTTGTTTTGTTTTTGTTTTATTGAAAATAAAATATTTTTCATGGTTTCCTTATTCCTTAAAAATAAGGTGGCGACTTCTTTGTTTTGTTTGTTTTCTAAACCCCCCTAATCACGTCGCCCGGTGATGATGCGGATCCTCCTCATAAAGCCCCCGCCCGATGGCTGGTCCACAGGCGGGTTTGTAATAATTTCTCTCAAATAACTCTTTAAATTTGGGCCACAGCATAGGTCCTGGATTTTCTGTAGTTGCTGGATTTTCTGCCCTGACTGTATTCCATCATCTATGTGCTGTCTCTTGCAGAAAATTTGTAGCAAACTCCACTCGAAATTCATTTGGAGTACTTGATAAATCCAATAACTGCTCTATATGTTCAAGCCACCTCCCAGCTTGCGATGGATCATTACTTCCCATAAATATAGGTGGATTCCGTAATTGTTTTAGGGCAGCATCTTTCCTTGCTTCAGGAGACTCATCAATTCTGCGCACCAATTCAGATAAATTTT
Organism: Hamamelis virginiana; assembly: GCA_017140935.1. Classification (NCBI taxonomy): domain Eukaryota; kingdom Viridiplantae; phylum Streptophyta; class Magnoliopsida; order Saxifragales; family Hamamelidaceae; genus Hamamelis; species Hamamelis virginiana. The sequence goes on from JAESVK010067360.1 coordinate 1,705, forward strand.
GCAAGGTTTGTTGTGCCACATCTTGCTCTTGTTCTTCAGTTCTATAAACACGAGCAACTTGTCTTTTCGGTGGCATTTTTAACTTATTTCCTATTGCACCAATTGAAACACACATGTATAATACAAAATTCACAAATCATATACCCTTCCCATATATTCGTTTCACGCAAAGTATGATGCATGTCTTAATCTTACTAAAGTCACTTAAAGTCTTCTATATGAAGTGTGTGAACTCCCATTGAGATCTACTAATGAGCTCTGATACCATAAAAATTGTAACGTCCCAAACCTGTTCTATGACGGTATTATGCATTATATCGGAATAGACCAAGAATGAGATGAAACAATTTGAATTATATTAATAAACTCAAAAGTAATACGCAAAGGTGTGCATATACCATGTCATTCAAACGCCCTTATCGATTAAAAAGAAAACAAAATAAGCCAACAACCCTGGCTTATAGGATAAACAAAATAAAACCTAATTATACAACATTTACAAGTGTAAATTTAAAAGAGGTATAGGGATTGTGTAATTAGAATGTACAGACATTCCTCAAAATTTTAACATGTGCCTTCAAATCCTGTCTCCATGCAGCTAGGTTCAACACGTTCACCTGGAGGATTGCAATTAAGCAGGGGTGAGCTAACAGACGAAGCTCAGTAGGAAAACGTACAACCTCATTATAACAACTATACTGTATAAACTTAGCACAATCACAATCCATTTTCAATTCACAACATAATGCAATGCAAAGTAAAATAACTTTCATGTCCATTCTAAGTTCCTCGAGGTGGTTCAACAACCAATAGGTGAGCAAAAAGGGGAGGGAAAAGGGGTAGAAGGCTTGTTTGGTATGAGAGGGGGGGATGAGGGAAGGGAAAAGGGGGAGGAAAAAGGGAAGGAAAAGAGCCATTTTGCCATCCGCCCAAAATTGGGCGGAAAAGTGGAGGGAAGCCACCTTATGGGGTAAAATGACTTTTTTGCCCTTTTAACATTTTGAAAACCCACAATTGCCCCCCTTTCTTCTCCAAGCAAGCACCTATAAATATATGCCCAAGCCCACTGTTATATATATATATATATATATATATATATATATATATATATATATATATATATATATAGACACACACACACACACATGTGCGCGCACATGAAGGCTTCCAAATCATTTTTAATATTTTTATAAATTATTAAAAGCTTTTAAAATATATTTGAATATGAGAGGATAAAATTGTAATTCAATACAATACATCATTTCCCTCTCCTTATTTACCAAACACATGCAAGGAAGGAAACCACTTTTCCATCTATCATACCAAACACACAGGAAGGAAAAAGAGTTTCCCTCTCCTGAGGAAGGAAAGTCCATCCCTCCTACTTTCCTTCCTTCCATTTTTCCATCTCTCCTACCGAACGGAGCATAAAAGAAATTATTTCCATTGTGGCAAAATTGGATATTGGAAAAAGAACTGCAAAGAGTACCTAGTTTCCATGAAGAACCATCCTTCATTTTAATAATTATGGTCCTATAAAATTCTACCAATCATAGTAAATGTCTTTAATTTAACAAAAAAATTTCTTTAAATATAATTCAATTTCTAATATTAATAAATATTGTATGATTTACACTATTTTTTATTTTAAAAAAATAGCTATTCAGTTTATATTTATTAATTTAATATTATTTTTATTTAATTTTGATTTCTCAAACTCTTTTAAATGAAAATTTTTTAACAACTTTGAACATACATGTTATTTTAATTATATTGTTTAAACTATATTTCATTCATTAATTTTATTTTATTTTTACAAAAGTTCACACTTGCAAACCACGTAATGGATTACTAGTATATATATATATATATATATATATATTCCAATTTTTTTATTATTATTATCTTTTTGGGTTTAAGAAAAAACACACGAGCAAAACAGGCACATACAACATCCATACACACCCGCACCAAGTATCAAGATAATTGTAATGGAGGCTTTAGGATCGTTTAGATCTTGTTGATGAAAAATGAAATTAATGCTCATGAGTCATGAAATAGGAAGATCGGACGTTTATTGAATATTGAAGTCAAATTTTGGGGTAGCATGTGAAGAAGTGGGTCCCATGAGATTGGCTAGTACTTTTGAGTGATACAACACGTCTTCTATGAGTAATTAATTTATAATAAATCTAAAGAAGTTTGAAAAGGATTTGTTTGAGGACATACTTTATTCAAAAGTTATGCTTCAAATCAAAGCGTCTGTTCCTTCCTCAGTCGAGAGCCTTTATCTCCTCCCAGCCCATAAGCATATTCAAGAAAGGCACATTTGTTTACTTTAGTAACCCCCTCTCTCTCTCTGTCTCTCTCTCTGAATGCTAGGTTTAGTCAAAAGCAAATTGACAGAATTACCCTTAAAGAACCGTTGGTAACAAAATATTTATATTCCCCTATAATGAATGTCATGTCTGCCAAACATCACAGTGATCCAATGGTTGGTTTTAGAGAAAATTGACTGCTAAAAAATGATAACATTTTAAAGAACAAAAAAATCATAATTTTTTAACAGTCAGTTTTCTCATAAACCAACCGTTGCATCACTGTGATTTTTGGCAGACATGATATACATTATAGGGGTATCTAATCCAACGGTCAGTTTTTAAAAAATTTCATCACAGGTGACTGTAGAGGAGGGCACCTGATGTATATATATATATATATATTGGGCTTCTATTATAAAGTGCATCTTACACAACTTCGCGTAAGGAGATCTCTATAGGGCCAAATGCAAATCATAGTTTGAAAAATTAACCGTTGGATTAGATGAACTACTTATGAATTTGAAGTTCTCCAAAAATCACAGTATTCTAACGGTCAGTAATAGTGAAAATTGTGACTTTTTGTTTTTTAAAATATTACTAGTTTTTCCCAGTTACTTTTTTCAGAAACTAACTGTTGGATCACTATGATTTTTGGCGTACATGAAATTCATAAGCAGTTCATGATCTATTGTAATATCATTTTTTTCAAAATATGATCTGCATTTGGTTTTATAGAGATCAACTTACACAAAATTGCATAAGATTTACCTTATAATAGAAGCCCTTAGAAATAGGAGAAAAAAAATTGTAGGATTCATAAATTTGAGTGGCATCTATTGATCCATTTTTTCAGTGTTTTTGAGTTCCTTTTTGTTATCAAATAAAATTGAATAGAGCCAAGACAACAGTGATTATTGGTTCATTTATAGATTTAAAATTTTAAGTTATTTTTTATTTTCTTTTATACCAATCCAATAGCACTCTAACTTATAAGAGCATCCACAGCAGTGTAGCTATCCCAATAGCCAAAGCAAAAAACCACATTTTTTTTTTTTTTTGCTAAAAATCGACTACAGCAGTCTAGCTAAAGATTAATTTTTTTTTGCTCTATAAACAGTGGCGAACTAAAAATGGCATTTTTTTGCTGCTCACTGTTCATCAGCAAAAGTCAATTGATTCTGCAAATTTGTTGCAAAAACCCCTTTTGCCCTCCATATATGACCGTTGGAATCACATCACAGAAATTTTCTCACCAAATTTTCTCAGCAACCAGACAGGACAGAATGAAAAAAAAAATCATCATTCAACAGTACAAACAACTTTCTCACAAAATTCAAGCAACAACCATCAAACAAAAATATATAAGATTAAAAATAAATAAACAAAAAAAGCCAAAAATATTTTGAGGCTTACCATACAGACTTCGAAAAAATCACAGTGATTGAGCTTCGCCGGTGTTGTGCCGTCATCCGTTGATGCAACTTCGCCGGCTGGAGTTAATGGTGAAGGTGAGAAGAGAGAGAATCAGAGGAGAAAAAGAGAGAAAAAGAGGAGAAACAGTGAGAGAAAAAGAGGAAAAGAAAAGAGAGATGAGAGATTATGCTCACCGTCGACCGGAGATAGCAAGACGGCGAGACCTAACAGGAGATGTAGATCGAGCGAGAGAGATCGAGTCATGTAGATGAATGAAGGGTATATGATGTAATTGATAACGAATAATAAGGGTAAAAGTGGAATAAAAGGGTTTAGCAAAAAAAATTTAGCTACACTGCTGTAGCAAACAAAATTTAGCTAAAAGCCAAATAGCAAAAAGCCACTTTTTGTAGCCAAAATTTAATGCTCATAAGACAAAAGTTTGCTGGTCAGCTGTTTGTAAGCCTAAAGAAGAGGGAGGTCTTGGGCTTAGAAGGGTGGAAGATTGGAACGTTGCTGCCATCTTAAAGCATATATGGAACTTATTTACTAGATTTGGATCTTTGTGGGTGGCTTGGGTCAAATCTTATCTTCTGCGAGGTAGATGTTTTTGGACCATCAATATTCCATCTCCCTGTTCTTGGAGCTGGAGGAAAATTTTACAATTTCGAAATGTTACTAGGCCCTTAATTATTCATAGAATTTATAATGGGTCATCCACTTTTCTTTGGCATGATAATTGGCATCCGTTGGGTCCTTTTTTTGACAGATTTGGGCCTAGAGTTATTTATGATTATGCTATTTCTTATAAAGCTAAAGTTGCCGATGTTATTTCTGGTAGTGATTGGTCCTGACTTGTTGCAAACACTGTGGATTTGATTGAGATTCGAGATGGTTGTAGGACTTATCTCCCTCTCTGTCCCAGAAGAGAGGATACCATATCCTGGTCCATTTTGAGTTATGGATTATTCTCTACTTCTTCTGCTTGGAATCATGTGAGAAGCAGTAATCCTTTGGTTCCTTGGTGTAAAGCTATTTGGTTCTCTAAAGCCATAAGCCGTCATTCCTTTATTGCTTGGGTTACTATTAAGGCAGGCTTACTACTCAGGACAAACTGCTCAGATGGGGTCTTATCCAGTCTATTTTTTGCGTTTTTTGTAGAGACCAAGTTGAAGATCGAAATCATCTGTTTTTTGGGTGTTCATTGCTGTTAATTGGAGCAAAGTTCTATTGTTGTGTGGCTACAGGCGTATTCCCAGATCTTGGGAAAATGAGCTTCTTTGGGTCTCATCCTTTAAAGGTTCATCATTTTCCTCTATCATCAAATGGATGGCCTGGGCTTCTACCATCTATAACATCTGGAGACAGAGGAACAGAAGGATCTTTGATAATTATTACATGAATTCTGATTCTATTTTTCAATTGATTTGTACTGATGTAAAACTTAAAGTCTCTAGTTGGCAGGGTATTATTGACAATCCTGTTAATAGATGTATGTCTGATACGTGGAATTTTGCTAGTTGTATTTTTGCTCATGGCGGGGACATAGGTTGATTAGGGGTTAGCCGGTTGTGTTGGCTGGTTTTGCTGTTGTTGGCAGGTGGTGTTTTTGGGTTTTTATTCTTGTTTTATTTGGTATGGCTGCTGTTTTTTTCCCCTGTTATGGAGAGATGCTTCCAGTTTTTCCCTAGGTTTTTGTGGCCTTAGGGTTGTATAGTTTTGTCTTTGGCTTTGCTTTTTTGGATCAATAAATTATTAATTATCCAAAAATTTTTTTTTTTTTTTTTGTTGACTACACTGCTCTGGATGCTCTAAGTTAGGCCTTATTTTTGAAATTATACAATCAAAGACTATTTTTTTCCCTATATATGATCATTTTCCCTAAATCAATCGTACAAATAATTAATACCCGACATAATAGTTATTGGCAATTTAATTTGTTGGCGTACATGAACTTATTATTATATTTTGCATTAATAAATAGTCCACGAAATTAGTTGTTCATATTCGATCCAAGTCCAAGCCAATTTATAACAATTCGTAACACGTTTAGTTTATTAGAAGTTCTAGGAACACGGCACTCATTACTCTCGAACTGAAGACATTCTTGGCTCCTACTTAAGCGCATACCATGTCAAAAGGAAGAAAAGGAAGAAAAAGGACCGGGTTCCACTGCATAATTGGGAGTATTTATTTATAGGGTAAATAAATAAGCTTGGTCTATTTTAGCCATAAATTTTTAATTAAATTTCATAAATGGTGCAATAACTCTTTAGAATGTTTCTTTTTTCCTAACTTGGTCTCTAAAAAATTTATTTTATTTTATTTTTTTTTGCCAAGTAATGAGGTGTCCGATTGAGCTCGACTAACCCCAATTCCACACATGAAGCCATTGCCCCATGGGTCGTACAAGGGTCCAAATCACTAGTCCGATTGCTAGCTGGTCAAGAGAGTTTGACTCGTTTCGAATTCAGGATATTGGGTTAACAACTCACTCCTTTGCCAGCCTGCCAACTCTTATTGGTTGTTTTTTCTAATTTGATCACCATATAATAACTCTTTAATATGTCTTGGCAAATGATTGTCTAAAACTAAGATTAACCTTATCTAATTGATTAATTTCAGCTTATTAGAAACTAAGTGTCAAATGATGTGTCTCAATTCTTTTTTTCCTATATTGACATAGCTCAGTAACTAAATGACCTTTACAATTAAATCTGCAATGAAATAATATCTACCGTACTGCTAGTTCCAGATGAGTATTTGGTGGCTTATTACAGAAAACAAGGTATTACAGTTACGATGAATTTGATTATAGTGTCATTAGCCCTTAATAATCTGAGAACATAAGGACAATTTCGTAAGTAGACCTAAAAGCAAGCTAGATTTGGAGTTCCCTCCTCTCGAGTTGACTAACCTCTCTTTCTCTCTCTCTCGCACTATTCTTCTTTTCTTCTGTTGGGTTTTTCACTTTTTGTGTAGTATTTCTTGTTCAGCTATAAATGCCACCCCTCTGTTCATCTCATTTTTGCTTTCCCTTTACTATTTCTCTCTCTCTCTTTCTCTCTCTCTGGTTTCCTCCATTGCAAACCAAGATTTCTCTCCAGCTTTCTGAGGTCCCTCTCTTCTGCACATAAAAAACCCCACCAAACATCTCACCTACTCCTGGCTCATTTTGCCCTCTAAAATCCTCCCCATCACATAAGACACAAATATAACTCCCTCTTTCTCTCTCTCTCTCCCTGAATTTTTTTTTTTTTGGCCCACTTGAGGCCACAAACTCCTACTTGTAAACTACTCCTCTGCAACTGTCTACTTTTCGTTGGGCTTTTGGGTTTTGGTGGGTTTTGTTATTTCAGGTTTACATTTGCCCATCTATGCTCGTTGAGTCTCTATTGGTTCAAAAAGAAGCCCTTTCTTTGCTCCTTTGGGTTCTCAAGGAAGAAGATAAAGGGGGTTAGCTTAGATCACTGCAAAGGTAAATGCTTTCTCTTTTGAATCACTTTATACAGCATTCACATTTCTCTCTCTCTTTCTCTTGCTTGGATCATAAGTGATGCTTTGTTAGATTTTTTCCCATATTCGTAGATTTGGATTTGTGGTTTGAAGGTTGGATATATATATGTTAATATATGGATATATTTTTGTTTTTAATGGAATGTAGATATTATAGCTATTTTATGATTAAAATGGCCTAGTTGCAAATGGGTCTATCTTGATTTGTTAAATGCCTGAGATAGTATATGGATTTTGTTTTGTAATAATTATATATTTATTATCGCATGAAATCGTCTGTATAAATGTACTTAAATATTTTGATATGCTGTATCAGATTCTCTCTCTGTCTCTCTCTTTTCATTATGAGCAGATTAAATTAAGTATGCCCTTTTACTTACTCTGAACTTAATCTGCCTCGGGTTTCAAATCGGGATAGGGATGCTTTTGATGAGTTGGGTAACTTGTGTTATTGCTCTATAGCTTCTTCGGGACAAAATTTCATTGCAAAAACTGAAACTTATATCTAAAAACTTAATGGAAAATTCTGATATATGTCAGGATCTTGATGTTTGTAGAGTTATATGACATGTTTCTGGTAACCAGGTGGAAATGTCCTAATTTTGCCATAAGAAACTGAGAGGACGGCACGATTTTGATTTCTCGGATCCATAGCTTCAGAAATGTCATCCGACAGTTCTCTGAATGCAGATTTATCGAAGAAGACATCATTTTTGGGATTAAAGTTATGGGTTTTGATTGGTATAAGTGTTGGTGGATTTATAGTTTTGATTCTTTGTATCCTATCTATATGGGTGACGTTCCGGAGAAAATCCAGAAGAACCCTAGACAAGTTTTCCCTTTCCCAAATACCCAATATATCAAAAGATATTAAGGTCGACAGGGTTGGCGCTCAGAATTTCCATGATCACCATGAAAGCTTATTCCTTGCTGTCAATGATAAATCATGTGATAAGAATTCGGAGAAAATGTCTGTTCATTTGGGTATGAGCAAATCAAGCGACCCTGATAACAACAGCCAGTGCAGCTCGATTTATCATCATGATAGAGGTTGTAGTTCACAGTCGGGTGAAGAAGGAAGTTCTGGTCCTGTTCGGAAGCAGTCTTCGTTGTCATATGGACTCGTGTCAGCCTCTCCTTTAATTGGTTTGCCAGAAGTCTCACATCTTGGGTGGGGTCATTGGTTTACTCTTAGGGACCTTCAGTTTGCCACGAATCGTTTCGCAGCAGAGAATGTGCTTGGGGAGGGTGGGTATGGGGTTGTTTATAGGGGCAGACTGATCAATGGAACTGACGTAGCTGTGAAGAAACTTCTTAACAATCTGTAAGGACACTTCAAAGACATCATCTTTTACAGTTTTGCTATGCTTTAGATGAAACTTTGTAAATGATTACATTATGAATTTGATATATAGGGGGCAGGCAGAGAAAGAATTTAGGGTTGAAGTGGAGGCAATAGGCCATGTTCGCCATAAGAATCTTGTGCGTCTTCTTGGCTATTGCATAGAAGGAGTTCACAGGTGAGATTCATTTACTTTTTCTTGATATAATTTTATTTCCTTTCACTTTCGCAATTTTGGCTATTAATATAGTTTATTATCATGCTAATTATGAACAAGTAATTTCCAGTTCTTTCCCAATCCAATCTTTCATCTGTGATTTGCTTGAGTTGTAGTTTTTGTTCTAATTGCTTTGCTTTTTCTTATATAGGATGTTGGTGTATGAATATGTGAACAATGGGAACTTAGAACAATGGCTTCATGGGGCTATGCGGCAACATGGGGCGATTACTTGGGAGGCCCGAATGAAGGTTATTCTTGGTACTGCCAAGGCGTAAGTCCATCTCTCAGCTTGAAACAGTTTTAAAATTTTTACTTAGTTTCTCAAGTACCAAGATTCATTTAATCAAGCTTAAAACCCCTCCTCTTGAAATGTTTCAAATTTGGATAATTTTTCAAACATTTTGGAGGTTCCATTTCAATTTTGAGCCATTCTGAATGGTGGCCTATTTATACCTTATTTTAGGCAGGAACTTCAATAGTTTGAAAAAATTTGGAAGTGTTTGGTCTTTAGGACAAGTTTTGTTCCATTCAGGACTGAAATTGATGCCAGAACATAGAGTTGATATATTGATCTTTGAAACTTTTGAACAAGTTAACAAAAAAAATGTTTTCGAATATTGGGTTGCAGGCTTGCTTATTTGCATGAAGCAATAGAACCAAAAGTCATTCATCGAGACATAAAATCTAGCAACATCTTAATTGATGATGAGTTCAATGCCAAGGTTTCTGATTTTGGTTTGGCCAAGCTCTTGGATTCAGGAGAAAGTCACATAACAACTAGAGTAATGGGCACATTTGGGTACGTGTACATTTTCATCTTAAATTTCCTTAAGTTGTTATAATCTATATCTGTGCAGTGCATCTTGATGGAGCTTATAAGCTTTCTTTTGTGCAAATTTCAGATATGTGGCACCAGAGTATGCTAATACTGGCTTGCTAAATGAGAAGAGTGACATTTACAGCTTTGGTGTCCTCCTGTTAGAGGTAGTCACGGGAAGGGATCCCGTGGACTATGGGCGGCCTGCTAATGAGGTAAAACTATTGGCTACTGATACTGAGTTGTGCTTCTTTGATCTCTCTCTCTCTCTCTCTCTCTCTCTCTCTCTCGCTCTTCTTTTGAAAAGTAAATATTCTAGTTTGTGCAAGAAATTCTTGCAATGAGAAGCATATCTATTCTCACGACAGGTTAATCTTGTTGAGTGGCTTAAACTGATGGTGGGGACAAGAAGAGCAGAGGAAGTTCTGGACCCAAACCTTGAAGTTAAACCCACAACACGTGCCCTAAAACATGCCCTTCTGGTTGCACTTAGGTGTGTTGATCCTGATTCTGACAAGCGACCCAAAATGAGTCAGGTTGTACGAATGCTCGAAACTGACGACTTTCCATTCCGTGAGGTGTGAAACTATCTCTTACCCAGTAATAAGTAGTAATTTACTTGTTCAACTTGTTTGATTCTCTTTATCATTATTTTGATATATTCTTCTACTTTTTAACATAATTATATGTGATTTTTTCAGTATTGGTGGACAATTGATTTTATCATCATATTTCTTAATAACTATGGAATTATTCATGGAGAAATGATCCATTAAGGACCGATCCTTAAATTAAAATAAGGACCACCATCATTAGAATAGGTATTTTGAAAAACTGACCGTTAGATTAGATAAGCTTCTTATTTATGTCATGTCTGCCAAAAATTATAGTTATCCAATGATCGGTTTTCAAAATAGAGACTGTTAAAAAATTGTTACAGCATCCAACGCTAAATACTGTTAGAGTGTTTCACGAATTGTATTTTGAAAATCAATTGTTAGATCACTGTTATTTTTGGCAAACATGACATGCATAAGAAGATTGTTTGATCCGACGGTCATTTTTTCAAAACACCATTGGCTGTGTGAAAAGATGGTGAGTAGTTCCAATCCTTAATGGATCATTTCTAAGTATTCGTGAATTAATATATTGAAACTATATGTAGCTACGATTGGCAAGTTGAACACCTATGGATGTGGAAACCCATTCACACATGTTCCATACCTATTTGGAATCTTCTATGGTTCCACCTATATTAGCTTTCAAAATGTGCAGAAGAATGTGTGTATGCACTTTTTTACAAGATTTATTATAAAGTTGTTACATTATCTCATTGTTTTAATAATATATCATGTTTTATACTCAAGGACGCATCTTATATTGTTTGCTTTTTGGCTGGTACATTTTGACTATATAATTGAAGACAACTCCAAATGTATTCTCTGCATAGATAGAACCCTCAAGTTATGTGTGTTCCATAAAGTACATATAGTTCTCTGTGTTGGGGAATTTTTGTTGTGTATCCAATCATCCAAGCTAGAGCTCAATACTGGTCTTTGTGTTCAAGATTATAAAGAATATCCCTATTATTTTGATTTGTGAATAAACCTTGTATCGTTCTTGAAATTCTATACTAAGTAATTCTTGAATGACAACATTCATTTTACTTGCATTTTTTTTTTCCCGTCTGAATCTGCATTTCTTTTCTCCATTAAAATCCATTCTTGATCTTTTCCCAATTTATTGACAAAATTTCCCAATTATTGCCAAATTCTGGATTAAATCTGCCATCGAATATTATGAAATCCTGAATTTGTTTCTATGCTTATCACTTATCAAATTAGAAGCTAATATCTTTGACTTGTAAAATCTGTTTCTAGGATCGGAGGAACAGGAAGAGCCGTTCAACCAGCATGGAAATTGAGTCCATGAAGGAGAGTACTGGTTCGGCTGACATGGAAAACAAGGTAGGTGAATTGGAGAGTCATACTTCTGAGACAATTCATGGATAGAGACTGACAAACACATGACCTGGGTGAATAATTTCCTTCACTCATCGGATTTAAAGCTTTCAGTAACCCATCAATAGATCAGAATACATTCAAAGTTTGGTTTTGCATATAAGAGTGCAAGCAATTGGATTTAGGATAAGCCCATTTGGATTCTGGGAGCATTGGCTGTTGTTTCAATACTGCATTCTCTAGGGTAAAGCTATCAAAGGATGAAGAGAGGTGCTCCCACCGATAACGAACAAGGGTAATGAGTGAGGGAGAGAGAGTGCTGCTGTACAGATGTGTTTCAGGGATTCAATGGGCTGGTCTTTTACACATGATTGTGATTTTTCTTTTTGTTTTGTTTATTTTTTTCACTTGATTACTGTTCTTCGGCTGGTGAAAGACATTCATTTGGTTTCACCTTTAAAAAAAATTAATTATTTATAATCAGTCCTTTTGTATTGGCCATCAAAGAATTGAATCATTGATCCTTTCCTTTCTCTTTCACTTTTTGCAGTATTGTCTTGCTCTTTGTTACAATAGAATGATGCTTACTCCATTCTGTTTCTTTTCTCTCCTCTTTATGCAATTAGCCCTCCGGTTGGTAGGTTTAAGTGGATGTTGTAACTTATGGTTTTGACTTTTGACCGAAATGTGATGGTGCCTTGTATCTTGCAAACCAAAAGCCAGAGAATTGGATCAGCTCCCATCAGTTGGCAATGTTAGAATTGGAAAGTGAAATTTTTGTGGCTGTACTCTTTTGTTTGTTCAATTTTTCTTCCCCACCAATACAATACAACAGAAAAATCACAACCTGAACCTGAATCCTGTGAAAAATGCTAACCTGATAGCCACTTTGATTGCTGAGCACTTATTGGTCTAGTGGCGTGTATTTTCACTTTCAAGAAATGTTTGTATGGCAATTTTGCTTTGACACAAAGGAATGACTTTCACCCAACAATTTTTCGCTTTGATTCATATTCGGAGGTGGGAGCAACTCCAACAATCCCATTTACTTTGGATTTAGATTCATTATTTGGATTTGCTATAATGAAATGCAGAGTCATTTGGATAAAAGTGGTCCAATGGTGAACTGTCCATTTTTTTTTCTCCTCTTTTTATCATTTTTTCTAAACCAAGCATAAATTTTCACACTTATTTTTATTTTATTTTATTTTATCCAATGCATTTTGCATCCAGCTTCCAATCCATCATTGGAGCACTATTTTTTATTTCTGGATGCAAAAATGGATTTACATTCCTTTTTGAATCTATCAATATTGAAGCGCTGCTTTCTTCTTCTCCTTTGTTTTTTGCCCTTTATGAGCTGCTCAGAGAGGAGCTGAGAACCTGAGCCTGAGATGGTTGGCGGACAAGGCACTAATGGACTCAGACTTGCGCGCAGTTTTTGACTGTTTGTCCTGCACGTTCAACGGTCATATTTTGGGTTTTGCTTGACAGAGTTTTGTCATTGGATGTCCCTTGGGGAATTGCCTAGGTTAGGTCACCCGCGACTGGTGGATGCACAGCACTAAATTAGTCGACGCTCCTACATTTTAAAGTTAGGACTTAGGATGTTAAATTGCTCCTACACCTATAAATCTAGTAAATTTATTCTCTCTCTCTCTCTCTCTCTATATATATATATATATATATTTATATATATATTATTTTTTGAAAAATTATAGTTTGACTTCCTCAAATATCATTTCTAACACTTTGCGCTCCTATAATTTTAATTGTAACACATTGACCACCTAGAGTTTTTATTTGGGACACTTTGCACTTCTATGTCATTTAGCCATTTGTTTATGAGTAAATAATGTTGTTAGGCTTTTTATTTTTCATACCGTGTTTATCCTTAATTGCTAATGTGTTTACAAGCATATCAATGGAGTTTCATGATTTTTCTTAACATATTTTATTTATTATGAATTTAATTTACTATATGGAGACAAATGTTCCTAAAAATTAAAATATATTGAGAAAAATCATGAAAGTTCATTGATATGTTTGCAGATATATTAGCAATTTAGAATAAATACGGCATTAAAAAAAAAAAAAAAAAGCCTAACACCATTTTTTTTACTCAAAATAACAAATGGTTAAAAAGTGCAAAGTGTCACAAATCAAAGTTATATGGGTCAATGTGTTATAATTAAATCCGTAGGGGTACAAAATGTAAATCGGTTATAGTTGAGAGGATTAAACTGTAGAATTTTCTATTATTTGCTGTCGCATTTATAAGAGTAGTAAAAATATAGAAAAAAAATTACTGCTTTATCCCTTAACTTACACTCATTTATACATTGCATCCATATAATGTTTTGTTGTGTTTTGTTTTGTTTTTTTTTTTTTTTGAAAAAAAAAAAAAAAAAAAATTTGGCTCTTATAATTTCGTTTGTGGCACTTTTCGTGCTTTTGCCTGCCAACAGTGTTGTTCTTTGATAAAAAAGGGTCGTAACTGAATAGTTTGTGAGGGATACAAATTTCTAGGACATCTTGAGATCATCCTCTATCATCCCATAAATTTTCATATTGTTCTAATTTATATAGTATTTATTTGGCAAACTTACTTCTCTGCAAGAAAAAATTAATAAAAAATAATCTATGTGAAAAAAAATTACTAAATTTTACCAGAAATTAATTTATGCTGCCAATCACAAAAATTCAGGCGGTGACGATCAAATTAGCATAAATAAATATTTTACATTGAATTCGTTGACTAATATAGAAGTAAAAAGTGTCACAAAGCATAACTAAAGGGGATCAATGTGTTTGAAAATAAACTATAGGAGTGCAATGTGTAAAATGGGTGTAAGTTTAAGGGGTGAAACTATAATTTCTCCTAAAATATAATTGATCCAATAATTTGTTTTATTTTATTATTTTTAGAGAGAATCCTATATCTATGCTTACCAGCACTTTGATATGGCATGTCCGTTTGCCCTCCCTCTCATCTCATTCATTCTCTTCTTTCATTCATTCTAACTGCGCTTTAAAATAACATGATACTCTAACATTGGTTCAATAAATAAATTCAAATTAAAATTTTAGGATTCTGTAGTCCTTAGATGTGGATCCCATATAAACTTTCCTTCTCTCTTCATAATTAATTTCTTTTTTTCATTTTATTTAAATTGTGGGTCCCACTTAAAATTTTTCCTCTCACTAACTTCTCCAATCTCTCTCATTTAATTATTTCTTTCTATAAAAAAATTAAATTTACTTGACTTTCTCCCATCTCGCTAGCATTTTTAACCATTGTAATGTTTTTTTTTTATTATTATTATTTTTTTGGGAATTTGGCCGGAAGTCCCAAATAAGAAGATTTTTATGTGAAAAGTCCTCCAAAAAATTCATTTCTACGAAAAGTCATTTGTCCACATTTAGGAAAAAAAATACCCCTACATTCATCTTCTTTTTATCTTTCTTTTTATGTTTCTTTATTCATAGAGGAGAGAAAAGAAAAGAGAAATAAAAGACAGATAGAGAGAAAGAGGAATCAGATGGGTAAACTCGGCGAAGTCATCAAAGTCCAAGGTGATCTCTTGTTGCCTCTTGTGATATCACGACTTCCTGCGATCTGTGAGTTGCAGATGGTGATTTTGCAAATCCTAAGTTGTTGATCTGTGAGTTGATAGTGGAGGAAGATCCACTGATATACGAGTTGCTACCACTAGTTGCTGATCCACTGATTCGCCACTAATTCACCGATCCGTGAGTTACAAATACCCTTACCATGAGTTGATGATCCTTATACACAATCACCGCGAGTTGTTTGCAAGCATGGAGAGTATATTTCTTAAAACTTAATTGTCTATATCTTAAGAAGAATCTTCCTACTTACACTTTTTTCAAGCCATATATCCTAAATAATAAGTGATTATGCCAAACAAGGGAGATTATTCCTTGCTAACAATCAAGATTTAAATTTGTAAATAATGTGTGTTGTAACCTCAATTCATTGCGAAATCAGTTGAGCACGGATATCGTTCACATGAATTAAAGGCTAAGTTTCGAGAAACCTGATGAATTCGATTTTAGTTAAAAAAAAACTATATTTTGATGATTGATTGGTTGATTAAAACTAAAGAAACTAAATCAATTCAAATCGGTTGGTTGGTATAAGAAAAATCAATAATAATAGGCTTTGGGTAATATGAATACACTTAATCTTTCATTTATCATATGGTTAACAAGAATTAGGGTTTACAGTTGTTTATGATTATTGATGACTTACTACAAGGATCAATCATCAAGAATGTCATGAAAATAAGAATTTAGCATGATTCATCCAAACGAGTGTGAACCATTGGGATTCGATGTCTCATGTATATAACTCCTAACTAACAAAAACAAATAATGAAAAGAAAATCAAACAAACCCTAAAAAACCTAAGATATTTAGTATCCTGGGATGAACTTGAGCTCTATTAGTGACTACGTATCTTACTAGTTTCCTAGTAAGCTTCAAAGTTCATATAGTTCGAACCAACATAGGACTCATCCTATTGTAGGGAACTACATTTATGCAAATCCTTATCTAAAGGCTTATATTCCAATAATCTAATCTCATTTAAAACTCTATTTTAGAGATACTTTGTTTTATTAAACAATTCTTATCGAAAAAGAACTTTGATTTTGAAAATAACTCTTTCTTATCCAAAAAGGAAATTGATTTTGAAAAGAATTAAGATTTTAATAAAATACAACTTTATTTTGTAAAAGATTTTCAATCCAAAAGTTCTACTTGAAATATAACTCCAAAGCAAGAATTGTATTCGGAATAGGTTGTTTTTTTTATTTTTTATTTTTTTTGTTTATTTAAATTAATTAATTAATTAATATTTATTTATTTATTTATTTATTATTATTTTTTTCATAAAACACTTCAATTTTGAAATTTTTTTTTTTTTGAAAAGAAGTCTCTCAATTAAGACTTGAATTCTAATTAAATTAAAGGACTTACATGATTACAATAAAAGAGTCCTATGGAGGTAAGAAACCTCTCCTAACATAGGATTTCTAAACTACACTTAACCTAATTGTATTTGGAGGCTAATATCAACCTAAACTACGGTTCATGTGAACCTAAATATGCTTCTAAGTTAATATGTAATTCTGGACAACAACTAAATTATATAAAAACATGTTTGAAAAAAATGCTAAATGATGCTAAAAAATATTAAACTCTACCCTAATGATTTCTAAGGGACCCATGTGATTGTTGTTGGTGTATTTTAATAAAAAACAACTTACCTTTTTACCTTCTTGTCCCACATTGGTTAGAAGAAGAGAACATAGAGTGGCTTATTAGCTCTCTCCTTCACGTTCCTGGTCAGACATGTGCACATTCTATAACAGTCCAGAATTCATTTTAACTCAGATTTCAATTCTAATTTGAATTTTTTCATAACTTACATTTTCATTCATGACTACATATTAATTTCTGCAACATATGTTACATCTTGCTACACCTATAATTAAATAGAGACCTCTCCCTAGCATTTTCACTCACCAATTCACAAGCTCTCTCTTCTCTCTTTGATTCTCTATAATTTTCAGATTTTCTTTAAGTTTCTTCGTGAGTTTTTCTTTAAGCAAAGAAGGATGTTGTGTGGAGCTTCATATTTTCTCTAAGTTGTGCAAACTTTGAGAAAATAACAGTGAGTGGCTAGGCTTGTTGTATCCTGGAGGCAACGTGCTAGAAACTATTGCATCGGATTTTTCCGTAGTGGTGCGAATTGTCTTAAAAAGAGCAACCTAGTTCGTGCCTCAACCCGCCTTACTTAACTTTTTCTTTCATTTTAAGGTAATATTGTTTTATAATTTCCAACAATTGTTACACAATCAAAATCTATATCTTTGGTGAAATTTCGAGGATACTCTTTCTTGATAGAAAAATAAAATTTAATTACCTAACCTTTACGTAGTATTCAGTTGACAATAATAAGCAATATTAAGCAATCACACAGAACACAAGTTTTTACGAAGAAAACCCTAACGGGTAAAAAACCTCGGAAACACTAGAAATCACTTTGTATCAAAACACCAAGTACAAGCAAAGTGATACTACTCACAGAACGATGCTAGAATCCACAAGCCCAATAAAATCACTATCTTGAATGAGCAACCAACGAATCCACGTTGCCTTCACAGTATTTCCACGAACTGAATCCACAGCCCTAGCTCCACACACTGAAGTCCACAATGCCAAAGGAAATCTACCATCCCAATTTGAATTCACGAATCAAACTAAACTAGGTAGGGATGAAGTTGTGATAGTCAAACTTTCTTGTTCTATGCATCAAATATATGCAGAATATTCAAGAAATTATGGATGCATAGAAAACTAAGGAGAAACTAGGGTTTCAGAGAAATTAAATAATAATTCTAAATTCTACACTAAAAACCCTTCAAAATCCATCTTAAATAGGTCCTCAACACTTGCCTAAGTGTTTTAAACATTTTAGAATTGAAAGAGCAGTTAAACACTTAAACTAGGCAAGATATACGAGCTGGATCGATCCAGGCTTTTAGATAGGATCGATCCACCCCCTTCTGCTGTAAGGAAATCGATGGAATGGATTTGCAGTGGAATACTTGCAACAAAATTTTTACAAAGAACTGAATCCTCCATCAAAGTCCAGCATGATTTCGATTAACTATCGGATCATGATTTTATAAAGTAAGAACATAAATAAACAATTTAAATACATACTTACATGAACCTTTTTGTTTTGGCGATCGTCGAAGCCGAGCTCCAAAAGTATGAAGCCTCCAATGAAGTCCACACAAGCACAAAATCCCTTGAACCCTTGCAACTATCAACACTTGATGAGAAGCAAGCTAGGAGAGGGGGGAGAGAGAGCACGAAATTGGGAGAGAGAGAATCCCCTTGGTGGCTCACGGCCCTAGGGTGTTTTCTCTCTTCTATTTTTTGCCTCTCTTCTCTTTTTGATGATGGGTGGCTTGATTACTAGTTATGACCCTTCATCATCTATTTATAGAGAACCACTTGGGTTTTTAATTAATAGTATTCTTATTTATTAATTAGCTCTTTAATTATTAACTCTTAATAATAAAAACCATGCTAATTATAAATTAGAATATTTTTCATCTCTTTTTAATTCAAGAGACTCACATATGCTCTTTGTGTGTGTGACCCATTGGGTTCACCCCAACCTAGTAGTGGACAGGGACATCTCATGTTCCCAAAATAGAAACTTTCTATTTATGGTTCAATTGGAACAATTCTAATTTTGCCCTCAATGATAACACTTACCATTAGGCCTTCACTAGTCATGAGTGACATCTAGTAACATATCATGACGTACCCTAGGTGTGGGTGAATAGCATAACTAAATGAACCCTTTATGTTAGTTAATCCTTCATCTACTAATGTCACTGTTAAGATAACTAGGGTATGGTTATAAGTCAAAACCTTTATCTTAACTTCTTGTTATATGTTTTCACAAAGTATAATCTCAATAAGATGAACCCGATAAAACATTTTCATAGTTTACCTATCACTCTGGCCAAAGGTTCAAACTGAGAGTTATCTTTGTGAACTAACCCTGACATTCTCTCTCATTGAAGTGAGAGTGATGATTCCTTATTTCACACTCATCTATTTTCATGCATAACTTATTAGAGCCAATAAGTACCGATTACATCCTTATGGTTAAGGCTGTACGAGATACTATCAAACCCTAACAACTCATGCATAAGACTGTAGACATCCATTTTTTACCATGAGTATGGTCATGAATGGTTGCCTGTGTTTAGAAATGAAATAGGGTGTCAAAACCCTAAGTTCCCAGTTTTACCCTTTATGGGTAGTTAGTTAGAGGTCATTATCACATGTAGGTTTTTAGGTCAGATTGAGTCGGTTCTTTTTGCATTAGGTTTTTAGAGAGTCTAGGAATATCCCTGTAAAGTTCCATGGCATTCTGAGCCAGGCTTGATAGAAAATAATGCCTTTTGTGATTGAAGGGCGGTACTGTCTTTTAAATCACAAAAGCCCTGAATGACTGTCGATCTTGTCTCAAATGGTCTCGAGGTTTTGGCATAGATATTCGAAGTGTGTTTGGTAGCTAAATTGATCAGTGGCAAGGTCTGTT
>JAESVK010067363.1:0-27064 GCA_017140935.1 Hamamelis virginiana
TATTCTTCATCAGTGTGAGCTTCGTCATAAAAGGAGAGTGGTTGGCCTCCAATATGAAGTCCTGTAATCATAGTGAAGTCAAATGGGGTCATAGTCATTTCCCCAAACCCGAAGTGGAAGGTGTTGGTGGTGTCCCACCAGAGTTCAGAAAGAGCAATCATGGCCATTTGATCCATGTTGTCGAGCCAGGGAGAATCCAAGAAGAACTTAAAGCCCGCTTGCTCAACAATGGCCTTAGCTTGGGGTTGGCGTGTTTCCATTAATTCCCACCATTTGATGAGTTTACCCAAGGAGTATCTGGTACGGATTTCGAAATTGGGCTGCATAAGCACATTTGAGATTATATTCACATCAAAGCAAATGTTGTTATTTCTAAAGGAACTTTGATTCAAATGCAATGCAAGCATGACTATTGATTTACATATCATGAAATGAAGTAAAATTTATGCTTTGAATGAACCAAAATGATCAATACATTTTCAAAAGGTTTTTACAAAAAAGATGTATGCATATTGTATGACATAATTTATTATCAAAGGCATGGGTGGTGTCACCAAAATCCAAAATATTTCAAGTTCAAAATTGATGGTGTTTTAATCAAATTAAACATCATAGAAAATTTTTGAGATACTTTACTTGACATGAAATGGCTTGTAAAGAAGAAAATGGATAATGGTGTCATTGAGGCATTTTATCAAACATGTGATATGCATATTTTCAAAATGATGTTTTCAAAGAAGATTGATCATGGCAAATACTTTCTAAAATCCTACAAAAAACATTGAAACATGATTAGGATATGTTTGATTTGAAAAATCAAAGTTTACTTCATTGAGGCATTTTATCAAACATGTGATATGCATATTTTCAAAATGATGTTTTCAAAGAAGATTGATCATGGCAAATACTTTCTAAAATCCTACAAAAATCATTGAAACATGATTAGGATATGTTTGATTTGAAAAATCAAAGTTTACTTCATTGAGGCATTTCATCAAACACTTGGTGTGCACCATTCACAAGCTTGTGAAGCTATGAAATGGGGCTCCCATGCTCTTCCAAAGGTTACAATGATATGAAAATCAACAATCACAACATGCAAACAAGCATTTTAATTCAATCAATTGCATATGAATCGAGAGTTATTAAGGAAATTTAACTTACATTGTCTTTGGAGTGAATATACGAAAGATGTGTTCTAGGCTCCAAGAGTAGAGATGGTGGATGAGAGTCTCCATATGAGGGTGCCTTGTATCTAGCTTTGACTTCCAAGAATGGATACTTCAAATAAGGTGGAGGAAATTGATCTCTATCCATTTTTTGAAGAGAATGGAGTATGTGGGAAATAGAGAGGTTCACACCAAATGAGAACAAATTGAAGAACTTGAGAGAATGAAGATGATTTTGTGTTGGCAAGAGTGCAAACCAAAGACTTGATTGAGTATGTATGGATTGAAGATCAAAAGCTAGGGTTTTGGAGCAAAACCAAGCTTGGAAGTGGTTTAGAGTGAGCACAAGAGTGCATGTGAGAATGAGGGGTTTAAAAAGGCAAAAAAAATTCGGGTCACACATGGTGACCGTCCTAGCTAGGACGGCCAACCGTCCAGCCGAGGACGGCTAGCCGTCCAGGCTAGGACGGCCACCAGTGTGCCCCAACTTGATTTTCTCAATTTTTGTTTTTTTCGGTCAATTTCCTCCAAAATTAATTCATGTTTTGCATGGAAATTACCACTAAGTGATGATTTTGAATGATGATTTTGAATGATGATTTTGAAATGATGATTTTGAAAACATTATATGGGAGAAGTACCATATAATTGAGGCTGTGTTCATGTGGGAGATGTACCATATGAACAATGAGTTTGAAGTTATTTTATGTGAGACATAAAATAACTATTTGATTTGTCTTATGTGATTATTTTATGTGAAGCATAAAATGATGAAGTGTGATTATTTTATGTGAGACATAAAATAATGGCTTATATGGGAGATGTACCATATAATTGATGATATGTTCACATGGGAGATGTACCATGTAAACTATGAATTTGGGTTATTTTATGTGAAGCATGAAATAACACTTTGAATTGTTTGTAATTATTTTATGTGAAACATAAAATGATGAGGTGTGATTATTTTATGTGAGACATAAAATAATGCTTTATATGGGATGTACCATATAATTGATGATATGTTCACATGGGAGATGTACCATGTAAACTATGAATTTGAGTTATTTTATGTGAAGCATGAAATAACACTTTGAATTGTTTGTAATTATTTTATGTGAAACATAAAATGATGAGGTGTGATTATTTTCTGTGAGACATAAAATAATGCTTTATATGGGAGATGTACCGTATAATTGATGATATGTTCACATGGGAGATGTACCATGTGAACGATGAATTTGAGTTATTTTATGTGAAACATGAAATAACATTTTGAATTGTTTGTGATTATTTTATGTGAAACATAAAATGATGAGGTGTGATTATTTTATGTGAGACATAAAATAATGCTTTATATGGGAGATGTACCATATAATTGATAATTTGTTCATATGGGAGATGTACCATATGAACAATGAATTGGAATTGTTTTATAATAGTGATGTGAGATTATTTTATATGAAATATAAAATAATAATCTTTATATGGGAGATGTACCATGTAAAGAGTTGATTTTAGAGGCTTATATGGGAGATGTACCATATAAAGTGATGGGTTTGATTTGTTTTATGTGAAACATAAAATAATGTGTTTGAAATATTTCATGTGAGACATGAAATAGTGATGTGAAATTAATTTATGTGAAACATAAAATAATGCTTTATATGGGAGATGTACCATATAATTGATGATATGTTCACATGGGAGATGTACCATGTGAACGATGAACTTGAGTCATTTTATGTGAAGCATGAAATAACATTTTGAATGATTTGAGGTTATTTTATGTGAAACATAAAATAATGCTTTATATGGGAGATGTACCATATAATTGATGATATGTTCATATGGGAGATGTACCATATGAACAATGAATTTGAATTGTTTTATGTGAAGCATAAAATAATGGTTTGAAAATATTTATATAGGAGAAGTACTATATAAATAATATTTCTTATGGGAGATGTACCATAGAAATAATGAATCTGAACTGTTTTATGTGAGAGAAGTATCACATAAAATGATAATTTGTATGTATTTATGTGAGAGAAGTATCACATAATATGATGGCTTGTATGTGTTTATGTGAGAGAAGTATCACATAAAATAATGATTTGTGTATGCTTATGTGAGCGTGATATCACATAAATGTTTGTTTTGTGGTTTGTTGGTGTGATTGATTTTGAAATAATTGGAAGTGTGACTTCCAAGAATTATTTTCATTCTGGATTTGTTCAGGAAATAGATTCCAATGTTGGTGAGAAGTTGGTTTGATCATCCCTCTTTTTGTTGTGGCAAAAATGGGATGCCATTTTGTTTCGTTGGTATTACATGGCGAAGCCATGAAACACCAACGAGGGGCTTCTGTGGACACCCCATTTTTACCAATTATTTCTACCATATGTCCATGCAAATGATCAATTAGAATAGCTGATCATTGGGTGAGGAATTGGCCTTCTAAAGACCAAATTGACCAAATTGCCCTTTGCTGAGGAAAAGGACAATTCATTATTTCATGTGTACATTTGGATTAGAATCAACCCATTTGTATTGCATTTGACTTTTGAGGTGTTTTATAACATCCCTGTAAATTTTCATGGCATTCTGATGAGAGCTCGATAGGTAATTAGGGTTTTTGCGACTTGAAGGGCATTTTCGTCCTTTTTCTCGTATAATTTCCGAATGACCTCCGAATTCGAAACGGATTGTTTCATGAGGTTTATATGGATGTGGGGAGTGTATTTGGAGTGCCAATTGAACCTTTGAATGGTTGGGATAGATTCTCCCAAAATCGATCACACGGGTAAGAATGAGCTGAATTAGGGTTTCGATCAAATCGACCGTGAATTGGTCATTTTCACTAAAATGAAAGATTTTCAAAACGTGTTTTCAAGTACCAATTTCATATTAAAACCATGTTTTTAGAAGTGGTGCAAGCCTAATTGGTCAATTTTACAAAACAAATAATGGTCATATGACCAATTTTGGCACAACCGGGTCAATTGGCTAGCTTTTTGCTAAAACCCTTGACCATGGTCAATTGATTTTAACCCAAAAACATTCTAAAAATGTGGAGGATCAAAACACGGTCGTTTTGAGCCCTGAACCATCGGATTTGGATCAAATTTGACCAAAAATTGGCCAAAATTCGAAAACCCTAAAATTTGGGAACAAATTTGGGAAAGTCAGCATGGTGACCGTCCTAGCTAGGACGGCCAACCGTCCAGCTAGGACGGCCAACCGTCCATGCCTAGGACGGCCATCAGCTTGCTCGAGCCAATTTTGCCATTTTTGGGAATTTGACTTATTTTGACCGATTTGATTTGATTTTTTGGCATAAATTCGAAGGGTTTTAGCTTTCAAACCCTAGAGAGATTCATTCTAAGCCATAGGATCGTTTTTTAGAGGGATTGATCATAGCCATTCAAGGTTTTAAACCCTAACCCTATATATGTTGCATTATGAAGAGGCTGAAAAAAGGGAGAGAGATTTCTAGGGTTTTAGAGAGGAGGCTACAGATTTTTCTTAGCTCTTCATCTCTACACCATTGAAGGGGGAATGATTGAAGGCCAAGAGCTTGGAGGAGGCTAGCCAAGAAGGGAATCGAAGGGTAAACACTCAACCATGATCTTGTTCTTTGATGGATTTTCGTTTTACTTTGTAGGAGTTTTCTCTATGCATGTTTGAATAGGTTTATCTCTTTCTTTTATTTATGTTAGTATGCATGATTAGGGTTAGCCTTGTTTTGATTTTGTGTGAGAATGCATGATTAGGTTTAGCTTTGTTATTATTTCATGTTAATATGCATGTTTAGGGTTCATTAGTTTATATTATGATTTTATGTTAGGATGCATGTCTAGGGTTAAGTAGTTTTATTATTATTCTATGTGAGTATGCATATTAGGGTTGTCTTTTATTATTATTTTAAGTGAGCATACATGATTAGGTTTAGGTTTTTTTGTTGTTGTTATGATTTTATGTTAGCATATATGTTTAGGGTTAGTTAACTTTATCGAGATTTTATGTTGGAATGCATGTTTAGGGTTAATGAAGTTTTGTTGTGATTTTATGTGAGTATGCATGTTAGAGTTAGTTTTATTATGATTTTATCTAAGTATGCATGATTAGAGTTAGCTTTGTTGTGATTTTATGTGAGAATGCATGATTAGGGTTAGTTTTATTATGATTTTATGTGATTAGATGTGTTTAGGATTAGTCTTGTTATCATTTTGTGTTAGTTAACATGTTTAGGATTATCTTTGTTGTTATTTTATGCTAGTTATCATGTTTAGGATAAGTTTTTTCATTATTTTATGTGTAAGCATGTTTAAAATAAATATTGATACGTTCATATTGTTATTTGAGTCTCTAAATATTTGATTGATGGTATTAATGATGATATGAATGTGTTAGGATGTTATTTTGAGATGTGATAAGTCTTAAGTCTTTTTTTTATGCTTTTCATGATTATTTGAACACTTGGTATGAATTTGATTGTTTGGATATATAAATTGTGTACGAGGGAGCGTGCGAAGGTAAGACCCTCCCCTTGTGTTTAAATTAATTATTTAAGCATATTTTTATGTAGTTTTTGATATGTTTTTGCATGGTAAATTAGTCGAGCATGTTAGATTGTATGCTAGGGTGTTTATTTGATGTTGTCATGGATTAAAAATGGTTTTTTAAGCTACTTCAATTATGTATTCAAATCTGTCCAGATTTGAATACATGTTTTAAAGTGGTTTAATTAACATTTTTAACCCATATTTTGCATGATTTTATTAGTAGTTTCATAGTGTATTCATGTAGAAAGCATGCTAGGACATTTTAACATTTTTATTCTTTGTTTTCATGATTTTTAGAGTGGTTAAAGGTTAATGCTCAAATCTGTCCGGATTTGTTTATGCCTTTAAATCACTTCTAAAAATTATTTTAGGGCCAAATCCAACTTAGGAATATGCTTAGGATCACATAGTTTGATTAGTATGCATTTAGGAACATTTTCATGCATGATTAGAATTGATTTTGTGAATGTTTGATTAATTTAGTTAAATTACAGCATGCATTTGCATTAGTATGTTAGGGTTTTTAGATTAGCTTTAGGGCTAGTTAGAGACCCTAGGCTAGGAAGGTCACTTGACCTTCTCTAGGAATTTCCTTTGTTGTAAAAGTCATACTCAGATTTGAGTATTTTAATCGATTTGATTGTCTATCTTCGAGAGATTTTCCAAAAATGATTTTGATATAATAAACATGATTTTATGAGATATTTGATTATTAAATGATTTTCAAAAAGATTCGAAATGTTTTAAAGATTTTTACTTTGGAATGAAATTCCTACCCATATGATTTGTTTTCTTAAAAATCTTTGAAAAAGATTTTTAATTGGAATTGAATTCTAAAGATAAGAGTTATTTGGAATATTTGGATTTTATGAATATCTTTTAATTTGAAATGATTTCAAATAAATGATTTTGAAAGAATAAAAACTCTCGAAGTTAGAGTCTTGAATTAGGTTGAAATACCTTTGATGATGTGATCGATTACAATAGGAGAATCCTAGGGTAGTCGAACTACGTGGACTTTGATACTTGCTGGGTGATACTAGTAAGTTACGTAGGCGCCAATAGGGCTCAAGTCCGCCCTAGGATGCCCGTAGGGTGTCCTAGGTTCTTAGGGATTGTTTGTATATATTTTTATTTATTTATTAATATAACTAATATAGATTACTGCATTTATATCATTATTTTGTTGGTTGATTAGATTATTTAGGATTGTTTGCATTGAGAAATTTAAATAGCCCAAATAAATTAGAAGTCCTTTAATTAGGGCGAGGTGGGTGCCTACAAGTGAAAGCTTGGAACCTTCCCACGTCGTAACCTAGCCCCCGGATCCAACTCTGGTTTGTAGACAGTATTTTCATTGAAAATGGAGTTTGTTTTGTTTTGATTTAAAAAATAAAATATTTTTCATGGTTTCCTTATTCCTTAAAAATAAGGTGGCGACTCCTTTGTTTTGATTTCTAAACCCCCCCTAATCACATCGCCCGGTGATGATGTGGACTCACACCATCAAAGCCCCGTCCACGAGGCTGGTCCACAATGGGACAAGCCCCTGATTGGCACTTTAGTCTCCTAAGAGACTTTCCTAAAGGTAACAAAAGAGGAATAGTCTTAATTTCCCTACAATCTATGGGTTCTACACTTATCTTGCTCAAACATGTAAAGGCAATTGAGGAAAATTCGGCAACATAACCCTACCATCGAGGTAAGTGGAGAGCTGAAGGGTATAAGGACTATACTTCTGACTGGTACCCCAAACAAAGATGAATAATGGTCAAAGACCACTAAACTTTCGAGATCATGGGTCTAAGGCCCACACAAGGATCACTTCCTAACCACAAGGCCTACAAACGAGCACAACAACTCGGTAGCAAAACACTACAATGGGTTCGGGCCCAGGAACAAATAAGGGATAAGGACTATACCTTTGGCAACTACCCCAACCTTTAGGACACTTTCCTTATGGGTTAAGAGTATTCATCGAAGGTGTAGACCTAAGGATCCTACTCTAGATCATGGACCTAAAGCCCACACAAATCTCACCTCAAACACTCTTACATTCTATCCTATGAAGATGGGTTTAAAGCCCCAGCAAGAATCTCATCAAAAACTCCTAAACTCACATCTCAATCTTATTGCAGGCCTATACCTTCCATCCAAAGAGTATGGGCCTAAAGCCCACACTTCAAACTCACCTAAGGCCTATACACGGACATCACTATTCGGACAACATAACACTATCACGAGCCTAAGTCCAAGGATATATAGGGTACTAAGCCTTCATAAAGTACCTTAACTCTTTGGAGACACTTCCCTTAAGAATTCAGGGCATTTCATAAGGTCTAGACCTACAATCCCAGGTCCTAGTGGTTTTACACACTTCACAATCAAGGCTCAAACAAAACCGAGGGGTAAATCCGGCAGCATAACATTACAATAGTGTGCTAAAAAGTGACATAGGGTATGTGTCCTACAGAAACAGTCTATATGGACTAATGCAAAGGGTAGGCTGAGTGTCCCTTACTCGCTCGGTCCAATCGATATACCTAACCACATGTGACATCAGGAACGCCGCGTCGGTCCAACAGTACGTGATTGGTCCGTTTGATATACCCGAGGGTACTTGGCAAGAAGGGTGATGGCTTTCGCTTACATGGAACCCGAGAGTCAAAGAAACCAGGCCCAGGGATAGGCTCATCGTTGGTTATAGCATACAACGTCCTAATCATACAGAGTCAATACGCACACAATGCAGGAATTGAAGTCACAACGTCATACAAATGCAAGTGATTGATTTTATTAATTAAGAAATTGAAAATCCCAAAAATAATTAATTGGAGTTTAGCCCTCGACATCCCCAGTGGAGTCGCCAGTCTGTGAACCAGCCAACCTGGATCGGGAGACCTCTCGTTCACTCTTGGGGTGATATTTATCTTGAGTGGGTTGTGGATGATGTTTATCCTTCTCTATTATCCTTCTCTATTATCCACGTTTATCATTCTCTATTATCCACTCAAGATAGGCTTTTTTGAAAACGGGATGAAACTTTGTAAAAACTAGGAGTCGCCACCTTATTTTTAGGGAACAAGGAAACCACAAAAAAGAGTTTTATTTTCAATAAAACATTGACCCCATATTTTGGAAAAGCATGGTCTTTTGAATCAAAGTTGGATCCGGGGGCTAGGTTACGAAGTGGGAAGGTTCCAAGGATCTCCTTGTAGGCACCCACTTCGCCCTAATTAAAGGTCTCCCAATTAAATTTGAGCTTTATCAAAATCTTTTCAAATCAATCCTAGTTATCTAACCAATCACAAAATATGATATATAATATATAATAATAATACGTAGTATGAAAATATACATAATCCTAATGGTCTTAGGAGACTAGAAGTCAACCTAAGATTGGACTTGCGCTCTATTGACTGCCTACGTACCTTATCAATTGCTTGACAAAGATCAAAGTCCACGTAGTTCGATTACCTTAGGACTCTCCTATTGTAATGAACCATATAGCCAAAAGAATTCTATCTTATCTAGGACTCTAACTTCGAGAGTTTGGATTTGATCAAAACACTTTTCTTTGTATAAGAGATGGAATTTCATTCCATTTTAAACACTTTCAAAATTTTAAAGTTGTTCTCAAAGTAGAGTCCTAATCCAAGTAGAACTCTAGCTTCGAGAGTTTGGATTTGATCAAAACACTTTTCTTTGCATAAAAGATGGAATTTCATTCCGTTTTAAACACTTTCAAAATTTTAGAGTTGTTCTCGAAGTAGAATCCTAAACTAAGTAGAACTCTATTACTATAAAAATTCTTACAACAAAGGATAGTCTTAAGTGGGATCAAGTGATCCCCCTAATCCTAGGGTTTCTTGCTAATCCTAGGTTAGTCTAAATACCTAAAACATTAAAATATGAATGCTGGAATTTCTGGAAAATAAATAAAAAAAATATCATCAAAAGTATAAATAATGCATGAAAGTGTCCTAAATGCAATCTAATTATTCTATGTGAACCTAGGCATGTTTTTATGTTGATTTTGGCCTAAAAAGTGAGTTTTAATACACTTTTAAGTTACTTTAAATCCATGGACAGATTTATAAGTAATCAAAAAGTGGGTTTAAAACCCATAAAATAAAAGAATAAAAGAAGTGAAAATTGCCTAATATGCAACCTAAAATGATATATCAAAATAATCATACTTGAAAACAATCAATTTCATCACAAGGGGAAGGGACTTACCTTTGCATGCTCCCTCGAACACAAATCATATCATTCAAACAAGACATAATTAAAATACAAACCTAATATTAACAATATAAAACTATCTAAAAAAATAAAAAAGGAAAACTATTTTAATAAACTAATCCCTAACCTATCATGCATACTAATAAACTAAATCTTATGCATACTAATAAAAAGAAAACTATAAAAGAAAAAAAAAGAAGAAAAACTAACCTCTTTCTCTGCCTCCTTGCTTCAAGCCTTCTCCTCAAGCTCCAAGCCTTCTCTCCAAGGACTCTAAGGACCTCAAAAACTTTAAAACTTAAGTTAGAGTGCTATGGGGGAAGCTTGTGCAATTGCTCAAGCCTCTACTCTCCAAGCTAGCTCTCTAAAGCTTATTCTGTGTGTCGAAACTAATTTCAGGGTCCTCTATTTATAGGTACATAAAGCTATAGCAAGCTTTTCATTTAAGCGATGTGGGACATAGTGGATTTCATTATTCTACACTACGTGCAGGCTCGTTTGGGCCTGTTTGAAGTCCAAATTTGACGATTCAAGCGTTGAAACGATCGTGATTCGATTCTCCATGTTTTAAGAAGTGTTTGAAGTGAAAATGCATTGACCAAGGTCAAAGGTTTAGGAAAAAGTCGATCGATTAGCTGTTTAGAACCTGCAGGGCCCAAATTAGGGTTTTGAAATTTGCTAACCGATTGCTTTCGAAATCATTTCCTCTTCTTGAAACAAGTTTTAAAATGTTTTAGGAAAGTGTTTTGAAGCCTTTGAAGGCTTTGGTTTGATAAAAATATCGAATCTCGGTCGCTTCCGGTCGAAACCCTAATCTGGGCTTTGAAAGGGTCTTCGAGCCTTAAGAGCCAGATGTGAGCCAGAAGGCTCAACAGGCCTTGCCACTGATCAACTTAGTTACCAAACACACCTTAAATATCTATGCCAAAGCCTCGAAGCCATTCGAAACAAGATCGACAGTCATTTAAGACTTTTGTGATTCAAAGGACAAAACTACCCTACAGTCACAAAATGCCTTATTTTCTATCAAGCCTGGCTCAGAATGTCATGAAATTTTGCAGGGATGTTCCTAGACTCTCTAAAAACCTAATGCAAAAAGAACCGACTCAATCTGACCTAAAAACCTACATGTGATAATGACCTTTAACCTACTACCCACAAATGGTAAAATTGGGAATTTAAGGTTTTAACACCCTATTTCACCTCTAATCATAGGCAACCATTCATGACCATACTCATGGTCAAAAATGGATGTCTACAGCTTCATGATTTAATTACTTTACATATTTGCACAAGTTGAGAAGCTTGAAGTATGTTGATGAGCTCCAACAAGATATGGCTTTGATTCTATGGAGACAAGGACACTTAACCATTTGTTAGTAACTAAAGTAATGTTTGTTGATCATCAAAATGTGGTCAATACAATTGACCTTAGGGCTAACACATTAGAATGAAAATTGGTATTTTCATTAAGACCGTTCGAACGGTACTCGGATTTTTCATATCTACTGCATTTAATGCTCCTAACCAACTAAATTGTGATTGGATGGGAGGGAAACGGCTAGTTTTTGTTGAATGCTATTTATTGCCTCTTCCCTCTTCATTTGAACATTACCTAGTGCATTTACTCTCTACACAAGAGCATTCAATCCTCCTATATAATGAATCATCCTTTCTTTCATTCACTACAAAAAAACCAAGTATTGGCTACTAAAAAAAAAAAACCTCTGGCAATGGGCATAAATTTATGTCCCTATACACTATTGGCAACTGATTTAATGGGGTAGTCCATTGATCCCGTCCGTCGCTAGGGCCACAGTCCTACAATTGCCATCCCCAGTAATGTTTGCTACGGTCAATTTCTGTCTCCACATTAAAAGTATCTAAAAGCTCCTTAATTTTGGGACATTTTCTTTCTATCTTCACATTAAAAATCGTGCTGCCCATGTCAGTGGTTGTAATGCCATTGAAATCCATTTCTCCTACGGAATATTTATGTCCCTAAAGCTCTAGCAACAGACATGTCTATCCCTCAAATTTTAAAAAAAAAAAAAAAAAAAATACACTTTGCACCTCTATACTAAGGGTTAAAAATACTTTGCACCCCTGTACTAAAAAAGTGAACACTTGATTTCCTACACTTTCAAAATTTAGCATAGAAACTAACGGTGGCTTACAGTGTTTAATTATATTATAATTTTACCAAAATAGCCTAGAAGAAAAAATCTCCTTTAATTTCACTCTCTCTCTCTACTGGCCTCCTACACGAAACCCAAGTACTCTCTTTCTTCCATCCTCACCAAGTCATCAAACCTACCTTTCTTTTTCAACTCTCAACCTCAGCTTTGCCAGTAGGCACCCTCACCGGAAGCTACCTATTTTCTCACCCACAGCATGTCTTTCCACGCACCAACAACCCCAACGCCAAAGTAGCACCACCTTCCTGCTGATAACCTTCCTCCTTTTATCCCCACTTTTTTTTTCCCTGGTGTGATTTGTTTTTGGTTTGAAAATGCCACTCACTCAAGAGTTTTTTATAATTCGAACTTAAAAAATGATAATTCCAGGCAATTCAAAGAACCAGCAAATTAGCAATATGAAAAGTGAAATAGATATCAAATTATGTATATATGTGAACAAAAGAAGAGTGGAGTACTGATTTTGTGCAGTCTGAAAGTCAGGTGGCTGGTTGGTCTCGTAAACCCATCCAGGTGCAAATATGGCAGCTGACTCATCATCATTCTTGAGCACATCAAGTGCAACATTTGTCTGGTGTGCAAAAATGAATCACTTCCTTCGTAAATGGAGCAGTTCACGAATGTTTACTTTTTCTTCTTCTTCTTTTTTTCCTGATTTTGAGTACGCAGTGGATGATAAAGATCACAAAAATGAATTCAGGGTTGTAAAATAATCTGCCATTTAGTTAGGATATGAATTTTTTATTAATAAATCTCTCATGAATTTGTATTGAAATGGTGGGTAATCATGATTTTGTGGATTTCAAAATTTCACAATTTCTCAACTGTTTCGATTTCATCTCACCGATTACTCTCTCCTTCTCTTTGCCACTCCAATCACCAACGGCAAAGGATACCGCTGCTCTGCTCCTCTTCGATCATCCATTGATGTTCAATTATGCTCGATTATCCCATTGATGTTCTATTTTTTTCTCTGGTACAGATTTAAGTTGAGTGATCCAGTCTTGTGTACAGGGAAAGCCATCAATATAGGAGTTGATTGTTGTTTGATTTCAGTAGAATCGCCAATCTGAGTCTCATCGGTGTCGATCGCCGTAAAACCTCCATCAGTGGCATCTTTTCTCTGTAATAATCGCTGATCTTCTCTCTTTTTGCCGCGGCAGCAGATGGAGTGAAACCACAAACCCTAGATTTCTCAAACTTCCTATTTTTTTCCATCATTATGGACTCTAAGAAATCGCAATAATACCTGCTTCGATCCTTTGATCTGATTCAACAAGTAAGATATATATATATATATATATATATACACACACAGAAATGTTCCATGGGTCCGGACCCCAATCCGATAAATACCGTCCACTCCTCATTGGGATAGTTGGGACAAGTATCGGTTGGTTTATGAGAAAACTGTTTGGGAAAAAAACTGACACTTTTATATATATATATCACAGAATCCTCTATTTTTGCACTACTGAAACTTTCAGTAGAGTCCTCTATTTTTTCTTGTTTAGCCACCACTGTTTATGAATTAAGCTCCTGAAAATCTTTGTTGTGTGTATAATCTTATAAATTTCTCAACATTTTCAAGCCCAGAAGCTGCTTTTTGCATAGCATTCTCTTCCATTTTTGCTACAAAGCTATCGTTTCTATAACCCATCATGAGCTCTACAGCCATGTCTGCAACACCATCAAAGAAACAGAGCCAGAGAGAGCAACATAAAGGAGATTTATGGTCAAAACGTAGGTGGTTGGCAAAATAGGTTAACGAATTAGTATTATTTTGCTTTATGGTATGAGATACCTAACTGTGTTTTTCTTAGACAATACGATTGTATGTAGGAGACAAATGAAAGCAAAAGGTCGAGTAGATATTCAGCTTTCAGTGTTTGGAAAGGATCAAGAGTTGCTGCCTTCAACACTATAGCTCAATTCTTGACTAGTTTATTTAGAATTTGATGAACTTTTAATTATTGCCAGTTTGTAATAAATACCTCTTTAGAAGTTTTTTATTTAGTTTTGAATATTTCGATTATTTAAAACAGTTTATTTATAATATTGATTATTTGGATAATTTCTGGCAATTAATTTTAAAGTTCTAAATTCTTCATAAATGCTATTAAATATATATATGATTCAACCTTGTAGGGTTATATTAATAAATGAATCTTGACACTTTGTTTGAATTCATTAATTAATATAATTCAATCATCCTATTTATAAGGAGATTAAAAGGTTAATACATGAGATGTATAATAAACCTTACATTTAGTTTGAAATACTTCATATCTATTTTGAATATTTCAAAGTGTTCAAAGGATTCAAAACTATGAATATTTGAAGAGTTCAAACTATTCATTTGAAGTAAAGCTAAAAAGAAAATATTGAGAATATTTTAGTTGAATCATTTATATAAAGAGGACCTTAAATATGTTAAACGTTATAGTTTAAAGATTTATTTTAAATATGAGATATTTCAAATAAACCTTGAAAGCTATGCTTTCTTTAATAAAGAGTTATTAGAAAGCAATGTTTCCATAATGGTTGAGAACCATTCCTTTATGAAACATTATAAGGGATTTAATATTATTAAAGAGTATAATAAATAAATACCTTGTTTCAAAAAGGACTAGTGGGAGCAATAAAGTCATCATTCATTCTCAGCTTTCTTTATTTAAGTACATACTTTAAATACTAAGTGTAGTATCATGAATTCCATAAAAGTTATAGGAATTATAATCTCTCAAAAATGTTGATTTTATGAGGGATTATATATGAGTTTAATATTTGAGAAATATGGAATCTCATAAAAGATTATGTACTTAATATCATTAATGCTACAAAAGTTGTTGGCAGATATTGGAATTATTCAGAATAATGATTGCTTGAACGTGAAAAGTGAAGTGCGCAAAAGATTCCCAAGCGTAGGAGTCCTAAGGTCGTCAAGCAATAAACTAGGGAGGTCCTAGGTCATATCCACAGGGAGTGGAATAGGTTCTAGTGATTTTTAGGTCATGCTATCCAATGAATATAAATAAAAGTGCAAAATATGGGTTGGTTGTTGAAGATGATTTTTGTGCCAAGTTAATGGCAATGAGAAAATGAAAAACCTTGTAAGAAGAAGGTGGATCCTATAGTTTCATCCCTTCCAAACCTATAGCAAATGCTTTCTCTCTCAACACACACTCAAGATTCCATTTGACCTATGGTCTTGAGTGAAGGATTTAGCAATAAGAGTTCATAAAACAAGAGATAAATGATGGAATGTGGTTCTCCACTCTCTTGGGCATTTTAACAAACAAGTAAAATGCATATGTGCTCATCAACTCAAACACAACAACTTACTGGTTGTATTTAGGTCATGAATATGATTTTACAAGGGTTCATAAGATGAGAGAGTGAGAGAACAACATTTCGTTTAACATTGAAGCTTTCAAAATGAGAGAAGTACACTTACTTAGGGTTTGGAGAGGGATTCCACCATAGAATCCACCATTAATGCTCAGCTAGCCATGAAATGCAAGTAGAAACACAAAACAAGATAAATAAATGCCAAGAGCAAGTAATAAATGCTAACTCTAGATTAATAAACTTAAATGTAGCTTACAACTTGAGATAAAAAGATTACAAATGACTTAGACTAAGCTTACAAAGGATGAACAACAAGAGAAATAAGGGAAACTAACCTAAACTACAAAGAAAACATCAAAAACACAAGAAAACCTAGGTTAAACTAAGAACTATCTAAGAACTATTCTAAGAACAACTAGAGGAACCCCACTCAGCCCAAAACTTAGGCTTTTATACCCCCTCTTAGGGTTACAAGACATGAGGAACGAGATCCCTAAAAAGCCCCTAGCTTGAGCTGCAAAAACGCGGCAGAAAAGTGATTCGCGACTTTTATTACCGGTAATAAAAATCCATTATCGGTAATAAACTGCACTGCCTCCTGAAATCTTCAGCAATAAATTCCATTACCGGTAACACTTTTTCCATTACCGGTAACAATTTTTCCATTACCGGTAATAATCTGCACTGGTTCCTGAAATGCTGAAGTCTGCAATCTATTACCGGTAATCAATTTCCATTACCGGTAATAGATTCTCAAAACTGAAAATTCCTTCTTTTTAGCTTCCCATTGCAGAAAATGCATACATCCCCTTGATCCTTCCACCAATGAAGATTGATTTGAGACTTTTGAGTCACGAGGGCGGAGCTCATGGCTCCATTTGGCACAAAATGACTTATAAAAGCCGAGACAAAGAGGCCGCTTATCCTGCAAGAGACAAAAACAAAGAAAAACATAAAAACACCTAATCCTAACATTTATATAAGTAAAAGACAATTAAAAAGGAAAGAAAAGACAATGAAATGGACATAAATTGGTGTCACAACAATGATCCTGAATAAAAGTGAGTATATTCTTAAGTTAGTTAAGATTGTGATACTTACATGAATAAAGGAATCTAAAAGGATGCCATTTACAAGTTGCCTATAAGAGTGCCTAGTACATACTGTTCTCTACCAAGAACATAGGTCTCATTTGCTGGACATCAGAGTTGGCAGCAGAATTATAGTTTAATTACTATTATTGAAAATAATAAAGATGCAAAGTTTGTTTGCATAGGATCTCCATTGCCATAACGTCTTTGGGAGTTATAAAGCCTTGTCTTTCGAAGACTAGTATAATATACTATGGTGATTGGCTTTAGTGCAAGTGGGAGATTGTTAGAGGTATGCCCTAAAACCAATCCTAAAGTGCATATCTATTTCATATTAGGATAAGAAGGTATTACTTATCATCTGTATATTCAATTGTAATACGATAATGTCCATGAATAAATGATAAGAGAAATATGTATCTTAAGTTTGTTGAGATATGAAGACTCATATTTCTCATACACATTTATTCTAAAAGTGTTCCTACTCATAGGTTTATTAAAGAGGACATTTATTAAACCGGCAAGAGTAGCACAAATTTAAACTAACTCCAATGGGACGATAGGTAGTCTTTCCTATCAGTGTAGTGACACTTAGGTTAATCTGTGGGTGCATATTAGAGAATATGTACACTGAACATGATCTACTAGAATATTCCTATGGATATTAAGTTAAAGGAATATTCTTATGTTACGTCCATTTGGTAATCCTAAGACCTGAGACACCATGGATGTCTTATGCCTGAGTTGTTAGGGTTTGATAGTGTTTTATACAGCCTTGATCTTAAGGTTGTAGTCGGCACTCATTGGCTCTAATAGGTCTTGCATGAAGGCATATGAGTGGTCAATAAGGAATCATCACTCTCAATATTATGAGAGAGAATGTTAGGGTCAGTTCTCAAATATAACTCTCAATGTGAATCTCTGGCCAGAGTGATAGATGAAATATGAAAGGGTTTCATAGGGTTCATCTTATTGAGATTATAATTTGAAGAACATATGACAAGAAAGTTAAGATAGGGTTTTGACTTATATCCATACCCAAAATATCTTAACTGTGACATTAGGGGATGAAAGATTAAGTAACAAGAAGGGTTCACATAGTTCTACTATTCACCCAAACCTAGGGCATGTCATGACACATTGCTAGACGTCACTCATGACCAGTGAAAGCCTATTGATAAGTGTTATCAATGAGGGCATAATTGGAATAGTTTCAATTAAACCTTTAAATAGAAAGTTTCTATTTTAGGAGACATGAAGATGTCCCTAGTCACTGCTAGGTCGGGGTGAACCCAATGGGTCACACACAAACAAAGAACATAAGAGAGTCTCTTGAATTAAAGAGAGAAGGGAATTTCCTAAAACTAATTCCGATAATAACCTTATATATTATTTGTAAATATATATAAGGAATTAAGTTATATATTAATTAGTAATATATAAAAGGAATTAAGTTACTTTTGGAAATAAGTATTAAAAAGAAACCCTAGGGGTTTTCTATAAATACTAGAGCTTGTGACATGCTAGCACTAAGCCTCCATCCTCACTTTAGAGAAAAAGTTTTTCTCCCTCTCTCAAGCTTGATTCTTCCATTGTTGAGAAGTTTCAAGGATTCAAGCGGTTTTGTGTTCGTGTGGACTTCGTTGGAGACTTCATCCGTTTGAAGTTTGAGATCAACAATTGCAAATCGAAAGGCATATCAAGTAAGATTTATTTATATTTGATAAATATATATGCTTATATGTAAATCATATGTCCCTATGCTTGTACGATCATGGTTAGGATATTCGATGATGGAATCATCTTTATAAAAATTTTTATTTTGTCTTCCGCTGCGATTCCATGTATTTCGAACGATTCCTTTCATATAGTCAACCTAAGATTGGACTTGCGCCCTATTGACTGCCTACGTACCTTATCAATTGCTTGACAAAGATCAAAGTCCACGTAGTTCGATTACCCTAGGACTTCCCTATTGTAATAAACCACATAATCGTAGAGATTCTATCTTATCTTGGACTCTAGCTTCAAGAGTTTGAGTTTGATCAAAACACTTGTTATGAGAGATGGAATTTCATTCCATTTTGAATTCTTTCAAAATCACTTTTTAGAATTACTCTCGAAGTAGAATCCTAGGAAAAATAGAACTCTATCCTTATTGTAATTCTTACAACAAAGAAGAGTCCTAAGTGGGATCAAGTGACCCCCCTAATCCTAGGGTTTCTAGCTAATCCTAGGTTAGTATAAATACCTAAAACACTATGATATACATGCTGGAATTTCTGGAAAACAAATAAAAAATATAATCAAAAGTGTAAACAATGCATGAAAATGTCCTAAATGCAAATCTAAGTTAGCTATGGGAACTTAGGCATGTTTCTAAGTTGATTTAAGCCTAAAAAATGAGTTTTAATGCACTTTTAGGTCACTTTAAACCCATGGACAGATTTGAAAGTAACCAAAAAGTGTACTTAAAACCCTAAAACAATGAATAAAAATGATAAAAAATTTGCACTAAATACAACCTAATATGCATACTAAACTATTATCAAAACATAGCATTTAATCACAAGGGAAGGGACTCACCTTTGCATGCTCCCTCGAACAAATTTTATATATCAATCAAACATTCCAAAATAAATCATGATAAAAATAATACTATGCTTAACTTGAATAGACTAACAACTTAATATAAATAACACAAATCCATCCTATAAACACTAGCATGTGATAAACTAACCTAACATGATTACTAACCTAAAAGACTTAAACATGCATGAACTTAGTCCTAAATATCTAATCCTAATATGGTATGACTAAAGAAAAATTAAAGAATAGAAATATGCATATATATTAAAAAATAAACTAGCATATCATGCATACTAAAGAAATATGGAACCTAAACTATGCATGCTAACAATGAACTATATCCTATGCATACTAATAATGAACTAAATCCTATGCATACTAAGGAAATAAAAACCTAACCTAACATGATTAAAGAAGAAGAAGAATAATAATAATAAGAAGAAGAAGAAGAATAAGAAGAAGAAGAAAACTACTAACCTCTTTCTCTGCCTCCTTGCTTTAAGCCTTCTCCTCAAGCTCCAAGGACTTCAAGGAACTCAAGGACTTTAAAACTTAAGCTAGAGTGCTATGGAGGAAGCTTGTGCAATTGCTCAAGTCTCTACTCTCCAAGCTAGCTCTCTAAAGCTTTTTCTGTGTGTTAAAACTGATTTCAGGGCCCTCTATTTATAGGGAGGCCTGAGTTTGATCAATGGCTGAGTTTGAATCTCTTAGAAGTGATCCAAGGGCTTAAAACCAGCCTTCCAAGGTGTTCATACTCATCCAAAAGTCCCCATGGCCGAACTGGACACATGGTAGGGCTTGGAAGAGTCCCGGACAGAAAAACCACTGAAGAAGAGCAGTTATTGGGCAAAATGGTCGATGGCCATCCACTCTAGGACGGTTAGCCGTCTCTCATGGACGGTTGGCCATCCCTAGGTGGACGGCCATCGATCCCCCATCTCCAAAAATGCCCTATGTGGGCCTGTCTCAGCTCGCTTCGTCCCGGTTTCGGCTTTTTTTGGCTTTTCGGGCCCGTTTTAAGTCCAAATTTGACGATTCAAGCGCTGAAACGATCGTGATTCGATTTTCCATGTTTTAAGAAGTGTTTGAAGTGCAAATGCATTGACCGAGGTCAAAGGTTTAGGGAAAAGTCGACCGATTAGCTGTTTAGGGTCTGCCGGGCCCAAATTAAGGTTTTGAAATTTGCTAACCGATTGCTTTCGAAATCATTTCTTATTTTTGAAACAAGTTTTAAAATGTTTTAGGAAAGTTTTTTGAAGCCTTTGAAGGCTTTGGTTTGATAAAAATATCGAATCCCAGTCACTTCGGGTCAAAACCCTAATCTGGGTTTAAAAGGGTCTTTTGAGCCTTAAGAGCCAATCATGAGCCAGAAGGCTCCACAAACCTTGCCACTGATCAACTTAGCTACCAAACACACTTTAAATATCTATTCCAAAGCCTCGAGACCATTTGAGACAAGATTGACAGTCATTCAGGGCTTTCGTGATTCAAAGGACAGTATTGCCCTTCAAGTCACAAGAGGCCTTATTTTCTATCAAGCTTGGCTCAGAATGCCATGGAATTTTGAAGGGATGTTCCTAGACTCTCTAAAATCCTAATGCAAAAAGAACCGACTCAATCTGACCTAAAAACACACATGTGATAATGACCTCTATCTAATTACCCACAAGGGTAAAACTGGGAATTTAGGGTTTTAACACCCTATTTCACTTATAATCACAGACAACCATTAATGATCATACTCATGGTCAAAAATGGATGTCTACAGAAGCCCCTCGTTGATGTTCATGGCTTCGCCAGTGAATATCAACGAAAACAATGACATCCCATTTTTGACACAATAAAATAGGGATAATCGAACCAATTATCAAAATTATTTTGACAATTTCGCTTCAAATTCTCTCGTCCTGGAATTCTCATTTCTAGTCATCTCAAGGATTTTCAATCCTTTTGGAAATTGCATTTCCAATTATCATAAAAATTTTGGGAGTCTTCGACTCATTGCTAGAAATTTCATTTCTAGTCAACTTAAGGATTTTCAATCCTTTTAGAAATTGTATTTCCAATTATCATAAAAATTTGGGAGTCTTCGACTTACTCTAGAAATTTCATTTCTAGTCAATTCAAGGATTTTCAATCCTTTTTGGAAATTGCATTTCCGATTATCATAAAAAAATTTGGGAGTCTTCGACTCATTACTAGAAATTTCATTTCTAGTCAACTTAAGGATTTTCAATCCTTTTGGAAATTGCATTTCCAATTATCATAAAAATTTGGGAGTGTTCGACTTACTCTAGAAATTTCATTTCTAGTCAATTCAAGGATTTTCAATCCTTTTTGGAAATTGCATTCCGATTATCATAAAAAAAATTTGGGAGTCTTCGACTCATTACTAGAAATTTCATTTCTAGTCAACTTAAGGATTTTCAATCCTTTTGGAAATTGCATTTCCAATCATCATAATATCATATCTTAATATCATTCACATATCATTCTTATATACATTTCATGTATATTTCATCAATTTCACAAAGACTTATGGATTTGGGCCTCTAAAATGGGCTTTTCTCATTAGCCCCTCTTTCATGGGTTTACTTACTTCTATAATTCCCTTCATGGGTCTCACAAGCTTACCAAATCAAATGTATTCATAATCATTTCATGATTACAAACTTATTTACTCAATCTTTTCATTCATTCATTTCTAAATCTCATGGTTTTGAACCAAAAATTCATCATTTTATGTGAACTTTCCTATTCACAATTGCTCAATTCTCACCTTGGTATGCACCAAATCCTCTTTATTTCTTATCAATTCATCAAATATCATTCAATCTCAATCAAATGCACTTTCATAAATCAAATTTTGAAAGAAAATGAGTCAAAATTGGTCAAAATAGGCCAAAATGGTCAAAATTGGACCTAATGGGCTTCAAAAATCAAAATAGGGCATCAAAGATGGATGACCATCTAACAAATTATCCAAAAAAAAAAAAGACCATCCAACCAAGGATGGCCAACCGTCCAAGGTGGACAGCCAGCCGTCCCTTGGTGGACGGTCACCCGAGCCATCATCCCCTATTTAGATGGTTTAAGCCCTCAGTTGCATATCTCTTCAAATTTCTCCCAATTTGGCACTTTCTCTCTCTAGAATTTTCCAATTTCTCTCAAAATTCATTCCTTTTGATTTCTTATCATCCAAATCAAACTCCAAACACCTCTAGTGTTGTTACTCACCTCAATTTGTGAATCAAAAACCTAGGATTTCATCCTCTTGATTTCAAATTTGGGGATCCAAAACCCAAATACACATACCCATCTTCTCAAGTTCAACCTCTACCTATACTCATGGCAAATAGGTATGAATCAAAGTACCCATATATGAAGATGAAGAACTACAAAGCACCTTCTCATGATCCCAACAACTCAACCTTGTTATTGGAGCCAAATGCTCATCTCTCCCACATCCATACTCTACAAGAGGTAAGCTTACTTTCCATGTTCTTTTATTGAATCATTGATGTCTAGATGCTTCAATATTGATCTTTGGATATTGTTTGATGACTTGTGTTCATGAAATTTGTATTTGGCAAAGCTTGGGAGCCCCATTTCATTAGCTTTACAAGCTTGAAATATTACCCACCAAGTGTTTGATAAATTCCCAAGAGACTAGAATTTGAATATTTTTTTTTTTGATTTAGATTTCTCGTGCCATGATTCAAATATGTTTCAAACATCATTTGGATACTTTCAAAAAAACTTCATGACAAGTTTTCACAATTATTTTCAAAAATGTGCATACTAGGTGTTTGATAAAATGCCTAAAGGGGGCAATTTTCAATTTTTCAAATCAATTCATCATATCATGCTTTTTCAAAATAATCATATCATGATAAGTTTTCAAAATACTTGAAGTAATGCATATATCAAAAAATTTCATGAATTAAGACTTAGCTTATTTTTCAAAACATTATTGCATAAAGTGTCTTTTTCATGACTTTTAAATAATTTTATTTCAAAACTTATGCTAAGTATTTATTTTATGATTTTCAAAATTCTATTCTCTTAGTATTTTTATTTCCAATTCAATTTTCATGAAAAGAAGTCATATGGTATTTTAAATGAATTATGCTAATTCTTGATGTAAAATTGAAAATACCAAAATTAACTACATTAATTATGGTATATATTTTTTTGAATAACTCACAATTGACAAATCATTTGAGAAATAAAATTTGAACATTTTTTGAAAATGTGTCATTTTGTGAGTTAATTTTGTATTCTTGACTCAAAGAATTAGCATAACTTATCTTTATACCTCCAATCCATTAATCTTTATCTTTACAGCCAGAGTTCGACATCAGGACTCGGTCGTCTTTACAGGGTATTATTGGCTGGTGGGCTAAGATGGATACCCTCCAACCATATGTCAAAGCCACCATCTGAAGGCTTGGTTTTGGAGACTTCATCGACTCACTGTGGGTTGACACTATGGATAGACAGGCCCTCATGGCCTTATCTGAGCTTTGGTGTGACACCACCAACACTTTCTACTTCGAGTTTGGGGAGATGACTATGACTCCTCTTGATTTTACCATGATCACTGGACTTTCCATTGAGGGTCGCCCTTTGGATTTTTATGATGGTGCAAGCAAGAACTTGACTTATTTGGATACCTTTCTTGGGGTAGGCGATATGGAGATCGTGAAGAAATCAGTTTGTCAAAATACTCTCTTTAACACTTTTAGCAACATGCCTGAAGGAGGAGATCCTGACCACATCGTGCGAGCTTTCCTTTTGTACTTGTTTTCATGCACTCTTTTTGCAGGCACTGTTGATTTGGCCTCTCTAGGCCTTCTTGCTAGTTTGGAGGATATTGATACCATTCCTCAGTATAACTGGGGTGGTGCTGCCTTGGCCACCATGTACAGGACCATGTGTTGTCGGTCTCGAGGGGTATGCACTGACTTTGGAGGCATGGGATTTGTCTGGGAAGTATACTCACTTATTTTGAGAAAATATCATAAACTTCCCTTTACTTATCTTCTAATAATGCACATATCCTACAGGTATGGGCTCATGAATACCTCGACCTGAATAGCCTTACCTTGTCTGCTAATGACCTTTCCTGGCCAACCCTCGCTCACTATGCCCCAGATAGGCGGGTGAATGCCATTGCCCATAGGCATGATTATGCTTATAGTCGTGCCTTTCTTGCAGGGTTGCGCTCTAATAAGGTAACTATCTTTATTTCTGCTTTCCTTTCTTAATGCTCAAACTTTCTCTAATATACATTGTCCTCAGGTTAGGTGGAACCCTTGGCGTCATTGGAGGGGTACCATGCATGCTCGACTTAATTATGTGATTGAGATGTCTCATAAGAGGATTCTGTTCGAGGGGCCCTCTGGTAGGTACTGGTACCTTGGGGAAAGAGTGCGTGCTCAGCTTTGTGGGTCTTATTCAGTTGCTCGTGTGCCTCATGCACCTCCTTCTTCTATGAGACATGCTGATAAATTGACAGACCATGCCTTAGCAGACGCCATGGCTTTCTTAGGTACTGGCACAATGTTAGCTAACTACTCGGGGTATTCTACCACTTGGAGAAATCCAGCATTCATCTGCTTCACTACTTCATCCTTAATTTTCAGTGCCCACTCCGGCTTCATTCTCTTCAACTTCTGCTTAACCGGCTTAACCTCAGGATTAGTAGGGATAAAGTGTTGTACTATGTCGGTGTCAATCCCTGGCATATCCTTGTACGACCATGCAAATACTTTTATATTTTCTCTCAACAATCCTACCAACTTTTCTTGTTCTTGTGGTGACAGAGTTGCCCCAATATTAATTATTTTAGGCGATTCATCGGATCCTAAATTAACTGATATTAATTCATCCACATTAGCTCGAGCATGTTCCATTTCCCTTCGTTGTTCAAACTCAGGGGGAAC
Source organism: Hamamelis virginiana (assembly GCA_017140935.1). NCBI lineage: Eukaryota > Viridiplantae > Streptophyta > Magnoliopsida > Saxifragales > Hamamelidaceae > Hamamelis > Hamamelis virginiana. The sequence continues at coordinate 25,160 of JAESVK010067363.1, forward strand.
GTCATCTCTAGGATCTATGTTCATGCCATATACACCCATAGAAGATAGAAGGGATAAGCTGCAAATGCAAAGAATGAAGAAAAATGAATACTTTATTAATCATGAAGAAAGAAGATTAATCACAAACTAAGCTATCATTCGCCTCCTAACAGAGGAGAGATGATTTTATTGAAAAAGGGAAAAACGAAAGTCCTATTCTACAATCCTATGGAAAGAAAGTATAGAAATCCTACAAGCTATCATTTGAAGGGAGTGAATCAATTATCCAAAAAAAAGAAGGGAGTGAATCTTCCGTGACTGAGTCTTCAACTCGAGGCTCATACTCAAGGCTCCAGTTGGTCAATGGATTAGAAGTATCTTCAATGAGGTGGATAGGATTGGGTTCATGAACATGCTCTTCGATGCAGGCAATTTCTTTGAACATAGCCCCTATGGCGACTTTATCAATATGGTCGACCCAGTGAAACTCTGTACGCTCTTCGGCTGTGATGGTAGTTGGAGAGAGAGATAATGGTGTGTTGAAGAAGATTTCAAACCCAGGAACTCTAGCTTTCTGATCTTCAAGATAAATGGGCTCGGGGAACCCACAATAAAGGAAATCATCCCCTTCTTTGACAAAAGCTCCATTCAAAGTGGGCCGGTAAGGTTTCAGAGTGAGGTTAGGGACTCGTCCCTCTTCTTAGGCCAATTATCTTTCTCTTCTTTTCTGTGCCATCTCCTTTCTGTCAACTTTGGTACTTCGATAGCCCAATCCAAAAGGATAAATTGCTAAGGGATATTCGATAGAATCAGGTGTGCCTTGATGACGGTGACCTAAACCCATTCCTGGAAAGAAGCCCATATTTTTCATGATCTGACCCACTTGCATATTCCCATATGGACTACAGTCTAGCACCATCTTTTCTTTACATCCAGATTCAACCTCTACACACTGTATGTTTTCAAAGCCTGTCAATGGTACTTCTTCAATCTCTGGCTTGATCTCACAGATAGGTACACGGGTATGAGTGATCTCAAAATCTCCCTTAAATGTCACCACTGATCCTTTGTAGGGGAACTTAACTTTTTGATGGAGGGAAGAAGGCACAGCCCCAATTGGATGGATCCAAGGCCTACCAAGTAGAAGATTGAAACTAGCAGGCACGTCTAGTACTTGAAAATTGACTTGGAACTCTACAGGCCCAATAGCTAGAGATAAAGTGACCAGTCCAACTACTTCTCTTCGAGTCTTGTCGTATGCTCTCACGGTTTGCCCTGATGGTTTGAATTCTGACGATTCGATGCCTAAGGAAGTGGTGGTGCTTAGAGGACACACATTCAAGGCTGACCCATTATCTATCTGTTAGTAATATGCCCTAATAGCCAATCTCACTGGTGTAATTTAGGACATAAAGTTGATTCATGTATTATTATTATTATTCATTAATAATATGGGCTTTTGATTATCATGTATTCTTCTGTTATTATATTCATGGTAAGTCCTTAGAAAGAATGTCAATATAAGATCTCAAGAGTTGAGATTAGGAGACTTATATTGTTAAAGATTTCTTTCTTAGATATTCCTAGTCATAGGATTATTTATTGGGAATTAATAATTCGGATAGACAAGCACAGGTTATGTCTGCTCAATATGGAGAATGACTAGTCTCAAGTCATTTGTGTAATGACACTAGGACAAACCTGTGGGTGCTTATTTGAGAACAAGTACACTGAATGTGATCATTGATTGAGTTTGTTGAATGGAGTTTTACTTACATGTCAAACAACAACTCAGGGTTACAATGATGCAAGCGATCCTTAGACCTGAGGCACCATAGATGTCCTGTGTTAGGGATATTAGGGTTTGATAGTACAATGTACATATCCTAACCATGGAATTTGTGTATGTACTCATTGGCCCTAGTA
>JAESVK010067364.1:0-11475 GCA_017140935.1 Hamamelis virginiana
TATACATTGTTACAAATATCGCTACAAGAAACAAATGAAAATTCACGATCTTTATTTCTTTTAGCTATACTTGTTGTGATACATTGTAGTGATGCATAACATTTTTTTTTTTTTAAATTAAAAATTAAAAAGGATAAGAATTAAAGAGGGGACGCAACAATATATATAAGATCGGAAGTCTTCCCACCAATTTTTATTTTTTAAATTAATTAATGTCACTATTATATTGGGTGGTCATTCTACATTACGTAAATAAATAGTTCTTGAGATTCTCTAAATTAAATCTTCTTTTCCGAAGAATAAATAATATAATATTGTTCAAATGGAATTAAGTGATTCCTGGATTCTGATTAAATAACAAGAAAGATATACTTAAAATAATAGTTTGAATCTTCAATCAGTTGTGGGGGGCAGTGGTAGGATGGAGTTGGTAGGATATATGATCACAGGTTTATCCAATTTAATGCATGGAAAACAAAAATAAAACACATGCTTGTATTACTAAGATATATATATATATATATATTGAGAATTTTACATTAAATGAGGTAACTGTAATGTAACATCATAAAAAATTAAGAATAATTATTCAAAAGTTGTTGGATTTAGAACCTTATGCAACGAGCTTCAATTTTATACCACGATGTTCTTAAAATTTTTTAAAATTTTTAATATATTTATTATGTTAAAATTAAGATTCTTTACACTTATATATATATATATATATATATATATATATATCAGAAACTTATGAATATATATCTCTTTAAATTATGTGACATATATATCATTACATGTGGGAAAAATTATTATTATTATTATTATTATTATTATTATTATTATTTTTTGTGTCTTCATTTTTTGTTATGTTTTTTTTCTCTTAATTAAAGCCTTAGTGTGTTAGTACTCGAGTAGCTAGGCATGAAGTCACGGCAAGTGACTTGGGACGAGCTGTCAATTTGATCGTCTTGAGTTTGAATATATCTTGATAATTTTTTTAGATTAGGTAATATTCTCTTGAATTTCCTAATTTCGGTGTGGATACATGGTCTACCTTTAATCGGACTTGGGAAGAGACTTAATCTGATGCGCACAAGTTGTCCAGAATATTCCTTAAAAAAAAATGGAAGTCATGGCCAGTGACCAAATATTTCATCTAGAGTGCATTGGAACATGAGGCCTAGCGCAGCTACAATTAATTAAAGCTTAAGGAGCAAAAGTGCAAATGGTGGAACAATTCTCAACGAGAGGGAGTGTTATCACACCGATCGACCTACAAGGGTAGACACGAATCTAAGGAATATTATCACACCGACCGACCTACACGAGTAGACACGAATCTAAGTGTAGTACTCTCTCCTCTATCCGTACCAATCTATTTACTGTCAAAATAATCACATAATTTGGAACATCTTAAAATGAAAATGTGATCACATAAATTCGAACTGAAAAAATACTAATTTTGGAAAATAGACTTACAGGGTTGTCACATATTTGAATGCCTGATCTTAAGAATTGAGATTTTTTTTTTTAAAATTTTTCCAATGATTATTTTCGAAATAAAAATAATCCTATCAACATATGCTTATTTTAGATAGAGTAAGTATGAAACAAATAAATAATAGTAGAATACTAATTTTGAAATTGTAACTGTTGGGTTAAATATTATATGTACTTATGCATGTCATACATCCCAAAATCACAATGATAGCCAGTGGTGTTTCTCAAAAATATATATTTTATTGAGAAAAACTATATCTGTTTTTAGTGGTCATAGTTTTTAACTGTCTAAATTTTGAGATGTTTACATGAATCGCCGTAATTGAGTATTTATGACATTCATAAGAAACGTATCTTATCCAATGGTCTATTTTTTAATATATATATATATATATATATTCCATAATTAGTTAAATGCATCATGTTGATTATAATTAAAATCGGCATATGCGCATAGGATTGAGATTGCTCTTTAAAATTACATCTAAATTTTTCGTTAACGTATCAAAATTTTTATACTTGAAATAATTATGACTGAAGTTAATGGAATAATTCGGTTCACCAAAATCAATTTTGAAATTCATAATTCATTATGATTTTAAAGTCCCATTTGGACAATCTTTGTCTAAAATCATTTTTGGAGTACAAAATTTCACTTAATCTAACGAGAAGAGTGATAATCATTTTTAGATGGCTTAAGGGTTATACGATGGTTGGCCATAGTTGAATTTCATTTTATCTTTTGTCACAATCACTTGTAATGTGCAAATTTTGATATATTAAAAATTAATTTGGACATATATATATAATTTTAAAGAGATATATGTACAGATAATATGTAAATGGATCGTAAAACTTTCAACGCATATTTTTAAACTCAAAAATAATTTTAAGGAAAACTAATTCGGACGGAAGCTTAGAGAATTCAGCTACTTTATCTTTCTTCTTTTAAAAAAAAAAAAAAAAAAAAGATCGAATCGTGAAAAACGTGGGATATATTCTTCGTCTCTTAAGTAGATGTACGATGGATTCAACCACTACAGCCACCGTGACCCTACGTGAGCTTTATCTTGTGATAGGGAGTGGTTGGTGGGTATAGGATGTCTAAAGGACCAAAGGAATTTTACCGCAGTGAATTCCGGCGTTTAAAATATTATATTAATGAATTGGAGTTTTCAATATTTATGACAATGGATCTATATAGATATTTTTTTGGACGAAAATACTTTTATAATAGTCAAAATATTTAAAAATTATTCGAATTTTATTTAGCATTCCCACCATAACATGTAATTTCCAAAAATTACATATAATCCTCAATCATCACATTAATTAACAAATAAGCCCCATACTATTATGTAATCTCCAATCCCTAACTGTGTATAGAATCCTCAATCCCCAATGGGTCACTATCTAGCTTTTATGAGTCAAATTGGTTTGCTTTAATGTCACATCAATATTTATAAATTGTGAAAAATGTTTAACATATAATTCCAACATCAACAAACAATCCTTGATCCCCATGCTAACATATATTCCCCAATATCGCACATAATTTTCAATCTCCATTCATTATTATACTTTTTGTCATATCAAATTAGTTGACATTAATGTCACATCAATGTTTTTAAATTATGAAAAATATTTAACATCTAATCCCAGCAATAACAAATAATCCTCAATTCCTGTACTAATATATAATCCACAATATTGCAGATAATCCCCAATCCCCAGTCATTATTACAGTTTTTGTCATGTCAGATTAGTTAACTTTAATGTCACATCAATATTTTTAAATTGTGAAAAATGTTTAACATATAATCCCCACAATAACAAATAATCTCCAATTCCGATACTAACATATAGCTAGAGTTATGATCTAGTCAGCAAACATTTAAGTGGCCTAAATCATCACTAAAATGGTCGAGATCTAACGACCACTTAAGTGTTTACTGACTTAGGCTAAGTCAACAAATGATTACTTGATCATTTCACCTAACATATAATTCACAATATTGCACATAACTCCAAATCCCTCATTATTATACCTTTTGTTGTGATAGATCACTTTTTATGAGAAAATTTTGACTGTTGGAATGGTATTTCCATAAATATCATAGAACATTAAGGGTGTTTTCATCCCCTTTGGTCTATTGACGAAAATATTGGAAACTCGGGTCTATTGGCGTGATAATTTAAACAACCGGCGGGTCCATTGCCATAAAATGCCCAAGGACCAATCTAAATATAGGGTGAACTTGACGTAAAGTTGTGTTAGATGATCTTAATACAACCAACCGTTTGATTAGATTATCCCCTTATTTAAGTCATGTCTGCAAAAAATTACAATGATCCAACGGCAAGTTTTTAACAAAATCGACTATGAAAAAATTATAATATTTTGAAGAATAAAAAAATTATAATTTTTGATTTTGACATTTTAAAAAACCGACCGTTGGATTACCGTAATTTTTTGTAGATGTGACATTCATAAAAGGAAAATTTATTTCAAACGGAAGATTTTTACAAAATATGTACTATAATTGATCATATAAAAATTACGTGATGCAACTTAATGTCAGGTATACCTACTTTATATTAGCATCTCGGTCAACCTAAATATCTAATTTGTCATCCAATAAATACTCGTTAAGCAATTTGTCCCTGACTGGCATAAAAAGTAGTCTCTTTTTGCTTTTTCCTTTTTGCTTCGATTTCGTGGTCTCTGTTATTTCGAATCCACGTTTAGAATGCGTTTTACTTTTTAGAAGTCGCGACCATAAGATTCGGTCTTCAACTAGTATAATATTTGGGTTCCCTTGTGTTAGTATTTCTAAAATTATATATTATTAGAAAATTATTTTCTCATATTTTTTTTTAGAGTTATATTCAAATAATATTTTTATATATTAAAATTTTCATACCAGAAATAATTGTGGCAACTTCAAGGGATTATCCAAGTGGTAGTTGGGTCGATCCATCAGTTCGAACATCTTAGATTCAAATCTTGGCAACTCCTTAAGGTTAGCCCTTACCATCATTAGCAAATCATGTCTGTACATTGGAGTAACATGATCCCTCATGGGCCTTATCCAATTTGAAGCATATTAAATTTATGGTCATGCATTTATGAGCACTCTTCCTTCCATGTATTGATAAGTACGTTTTCTTTGCACTCGTAATGAGGAGTGCTCGTAATTAAAATTAGCGAGTAAAATTGATTACCAAATTAAAGTTTAAAGTAAAGTTGTAAATAGCACATTTGAATTCATGTCCGATATGCCAATGGCCGGTTGGCTTCATTATATGTATTTTCGTCTCACCTTTAAGAGAGATCTTAGATTCGAGTCTATGAAAATATTTCAATATCCATTTGTCAAAATTAGCTAGGATGGCTTGAATAGGGGTATATTTTTATTATTTTGAAAAAATAATTAAATTAAAATAAAGAACTAATGTCCAATGATTTGTTGAAACAGTGACATTTATCTCAACTTTTAGGAAATATATTTCAGGTTTAATCATATGAAACCGTATCGACCTATTTGTTAGTATTGAATTTCAACTGGTTATGGCTAGTTTTAACAAAAAGTTCAGTATCACAAGATGAATTGCTTTGATTCGGCTACCAGAAGAGAAGAGAGAAAATATATTTTAAAAAAGAAAAGAAAAAATGTTTTGATTTTGATAAGTATCGAATCACTGCTGAAACCACAAATTTATAGCTTTTATATCCTTCAATTCCAGCCTCCATACCAATCTTATAATGAGTGGATTTAAATTGATGAAAAATGTACTATTTTAGCACTTGTTTGTGTACGATAATTAGCCTAAGCAAATTAACCCCAAAGAATGGGTATAAATAAGCATGGGTGACAATAAGATGCTATACCGATAGGTCACTCTAAGTCAAATTTAAAGTCAACTAATTAATAACATATATTGTCTAATATACAATTTCCTTAATATCAGCTAGATTTTAGTTTTTATAATATTAGCTTATTTAATGTGGTTTGTTTATGGAAGTTTTTTTATTTGAATAATATTCTTAACGGATTAGATTATGGAAGGTTTTTTTTTTAATTTTAAAATGAGACAAATTATATTATGGATTGAAAGTTTCTTAATGGATTAGATTATGGAAGGATTTTTGAATTTGAAATGAGATGAACTATATTTTGGATCGAAAGTTAAACAAGAATAATTTCAAAGTTTTGGTTCCGTTTTACATAGATACATGTATACATGGTTCAACAAAAATCCAAAATATCAAAACATTCCAAAATTTAAGCTCACATTTCAACCTAAAAAGGCCAAAATACAAATACCATGTATGCATGACTTAATCAAACGCCAAAAAATAAAAAATAAAAAATAAAAAATTTCAAAGTTTTGGTTCCGTTTTATGGAGATACATGTATACATTGTTCAATAAGAATCCAAAACAATCAAAACATTCCAAAATCTAAGCTCACATTTCAACCTAAAAAGATCAAAATACAAATACCATGTATACATGGTTCAACCAAAGCCCAAAAAATAAAAAATAAAATTCAAAGTCTTGGTTATATTTCACAGGGATATAAGTATACACGGTTCAACAAAAAATCAAAACTGTTAGGTTTTTTATTCATGTGTTGGCTAATTCTGGTTTCCAAGACACAAGTTGAGTTGTATTGGTTTTGGTCTTTGGTTGTTTTACATGCAAGTCATCTAGCATCGAAGAGATTAACATCAAGGTTCCTTGAAGAATATTTGGAGATCGCGACGGAGCTTGCTTGATTCGTTGTTGAAATCTTTCAATGTTTTACTTGAATAGTAAGTTGACTAATTAGAACTTAGGTTTATATATGCCTTTAGGAGGTTTAGAATGCCTAACATACCTAGGAATGATTCAAATATGCAAATGGGTTGAAATTGGTTCAAAAAATTTTATTTTTGAAAATTTTGCATAAGTGGATTGATCTAGCCTTTTTAGTAGGATCGATCCTTGAGGCAAAAGGGGGTGGATCGATCCAATGATATATGTAGGATCGATCCAACTCATTGAGGTTCGGAAAATCTTATATTTTTTGCAGATTTTGATGTGTTTTGACCTACAACAACTACTTCTATAAGACTATGGAACTTTACTAAGCTTATAAATATATTGCTTTAGCTTAGTTTAGATGAGTGGAGAATTTATGATTCATCTTTAACCAAGAATTGGGAAACCCTAGCCTCCATAGCATACAACACATTCTCCTTGGTGCTTAGTTTCTAGTTGCACATAGTAATTCTCTTATTGATCATTGATCTAGCGAGGTTGTAAACCACACCCAGATTTTCTTAGAGGAATTCAAGGGATTGAATCTCGCTGTTGTTAGCCTTGGTGGATCTCCAAGGTGATTGGGTTTTTCCAGTGAATTTCCGGTGGTTGCTGTCAGTTACGGTGTGACGTACTGTTGGTATGTTATGGGTTGCGAAGACGTATCGTGGAGCTTGATATGAGGTGAAGGTTGTGCTCGTTCATGGATTCAATCTGGAAGAAACTTAAAGACGACGTGAACTACTTGGCTTGTAGAATCAAGTGTTGGTTAGTAGTGTCAAAGTCTTGTAAGTATTCTTTTTCATAGTGCTTTCATTCTTCCCGAGGTTCTTTACCCTGTTAGGGTTTTCCTCGTTAAATCTCTGCATTCATATTTTTGATTTATTTTCCGCTACATATTGTTGATAATTGAACACATAGATTAATTAGGGTTAATTGATTTATTAAGTCTCTTTGGGTAATTCTAAGTAAACTTAATTTCAAAAGATTCACATCTTCGGAATTTCAATTGATATCAGAACTTAGTTCGCTATTTTGGTTTAATTGCCTGAGTGTGATCCTGCATATTCGAGGAGATGGATCTCTTTCAAGAAGGATTATCTATGAATAAACCACATTTGTTTGATGGGTTAAATTACATCATTTGGAAGGCTAGGATGATAATATTTTTAAAATCTTTCGATGAAAGAGTGTGGCTGAGTGTAGTGAATGGATTGAAACATACTCAAATAGTGAAGGATAGAGTGTCTATCATTAAACCTACTTCTAAATGAAGTATGTATGATCTTGATAGATTTAAGTGAAATAACCTAGGTTTGAATGCTATTTTAAATGGAGTCTCCATAAACGATTATAGTCATATCTGAAATATTATGGCCATGGATTCACAGCGGAAGGAAACACACAATAAATTTTTTTCACAAAAGTTGAATCAATTAACACAACCATCCCATAATACGAACCCAAGCTATGATCATGAATAAAGCAAGAACATTAATTAAACTATTTAATTAACTTATTTGTAAACCTTTGTAGAATTTTCAAGAACGAATCCAAGCTTCAAAACGATGAAGCCTCCAAGGTATCCACACGAATACAAGACTTTGTAATCCTTTGCGATTAACCGATTCTTGAGCAAAAGCAAGCTTGAGAGAGAGAGAAGATCACGGCTAGGAGAGAAACCCTAGGTCACAACCAAGGTGTGTTGGGTGATGATCTCTCTTTCTTTTTAAGGTTTAGGTGGACTTCGTGCTAGCATGCACCTAAGCCCTTGTATTTATAGACAAATACTAGGGTTTCTAATTTTGCAACTTGGTCCTTCTTAATTAACTATTAACTAAATAGACACCCATAAGTTACTAAATTAAAAACTTTCCCCTCTTACATTAAAAGGCTCACTTGTGTCCTTTATTTGTGTGATCCTTTGGGTTCACTCCAACCTAATAGTGGACTGGGACATCTCGTGTCTCCTAAAATAGAAACTTTTTATTTCAAGGTTCAATTGGAATAATTCCAATTTTGCCCTCAATGATAACACTTATAATTAGGCATTCACTAGTCATGAGTGACATCTAGCAACATATCATGACATACCCTAGGTGTGGGTGAATAGTAAAACTAAATGAACCTTTCATGTTACTTAATCCTTCATCCCCTTATGTCACTATTAGGATAATTGGGTATGGTAAAAGTCAAATCATATCTTAACAACTTGTTATATGTCCCACAAAATATAATCTCAATAAGATGAACCTGATGAAACTCTTTCACAGTTCACATATCACTCTCGCCAGAGATTTATTATGAGATTTATCTTTGTGAACAAACCTTGACATTCTTCTTCATCAAAGTGAGAGTGCTGATTCCTTATGCTGATTTTCCAATGTCATCTTCTGACCTTTAGACTCGTTGTGGTTGTTAACGGTATCATCCGGGCCTTTGGTAAGGCCTTTTCCATCTAAATTAAAGGTCTTACGACACATTTTTTAGCCCCTACAGCCATACATTTTGGGACCATATTCTTGACCTCATTCTGGTCCGACTCGAAATTTCTCATATTAAGAATCTTTGGAGGCCTTCCCGGAATAAACAGAGGATTTTGAAAAACCTCAAAAGTACTTCCAGTTGTAGTGACATTAAAAGGCCTCTTATTTTGCCCCCGGGCGTATTGACAAACACAAGTTGTTTACCAAAACTTTTTGACCCAATATCAGGCCCAAAATTAGGCCTTCCAGTTACAGTTTGTGATCCTTCCATACTTGAACGGTCAGGTTGGCCATTTCTCAAAGGAGGCGGAACATATAGCCTTTCATCCTCTATAGGATTGATCATTGGTGGGATAGGAGTATGTGATGAAGCAAGTTTAAGACCTTGGTTGCTTGACTCACCTTTGTCTGTCGCATTCACTCATGATTCTAAGGCCTTTTCTGCTGAAACATGAATCCTAAAGTATTCTCTAGTTATGTTTATAAATTAATAATCATCTGCAATTTGACGACAAATATTATATCTAATTGGTTGTTGTGATATTGTGGTATTAATTTATCAATTAATGATTAATTTGGCTAATCACACTTGTCTTGATCTAATTCATAATTAATTATTATCTATACTCTTTGAAGTATTCTCTAGTTATGTGAATTGGGCAAGCTGTTTTTCCAATCTGTAAATCTAAATTAATAAGATGAGACATGAGTAATGGAGTTGTCATTAAATGATAAGCACATAGATGAAGAGTTAATCACAGTTTACATTTTACTGCTAATTTTTGCAATTTTTCAAAATTTATATTAAGTTTTTTTCTCTAATTAATATTTATTTATCCTTGGATCCTTGATATATGCATCCACATCAATATCTAAATCCTTATATACAGCCTTTTTTTGGCCGACATCAATATCTAAATCCTTACAACACCACATGTAAATTTGATGTAATATATAGCTAAGAATACTTGGTGTTTATCAATGGCAGGGAGAGATTTTTTTGTGCTATACTGAAAATTAAAGAAAAAGATAAAGATAGAGAATACTTGGAGGAGGATTACCGACAGTACTTGGTGTATATCAATGTCAGATAATTTAGATTTAGAAAATATTTCTACAACCAATAAATAAGAAGGAGACGAGTGAAGGAGAGAAGATGGAGTCGGGAAAAATGTGAGATTCTTTGTCTTTTAAGCAGATGTGTTAAAAACCAAAAAAAAAAAAAGATCCAGTCGTGAAAAATGTGAGATTCTCTGTCCTTTAATTAGTGGATGTGCAATTAATGAACTGAATCACCTCATGCACTGTGACCCTACGTGAGCTTATCTCTTATCTTTAGAGTATAGGCGTCTAGGATTTCAAAAGGGCTGATCTAATTTGTCATCCAATAAATATTAATACGTACTCCCTTTGTTGTAAAATTGAAGGAAAACTCAAAACAGAAAAATAAATAAACACTAGAATTTACATGGTTCGGTAAATTGCATACGTTCACGGAGAGATATTTCAATATTGATAGTAATTGTACAAAATAATACTTTCTTTCTTTCACCGGTGAACTTTCGGCGAAGGTACCATTCTCTACTCTCCCTTCTCCTTTCTTTCTGTTTCTCTCCATTCTTGTCTTCTGCTGACATTCAATCTGTATGAATCTCAATCCCTACGTGAGCTTATCTCTTATCTTGTGGCAACGAGGGTATGGTCCCCATCTAGGATTTCAAAAGGGCTAATCTAATTTGTCATCCAATAAATATTAATACTCCTTGAGCAATTTGTTCCAGACTGGCTTAAAAAGTACCTTTTATTTTTTCTAATTTTTTATTTCACGTTATACATATGTACTAATCACTGTCCTTAATTTTGAATTTTTATAATGTGTTTTGCTTTAATTAGGTTGGTGGAGTCGTAAGTGCACAAAGATGAAGGATCATGCATTGTGGGGCTTACGTACAATTAACTCGTTTTCCAATGTAGTGAATTCGGGTTCCAGCATAGTGAACTATGGATTCCGTCGTAGTGAACTCGAGGGTTGGGCTGTAAGCGGCGTTGAAGATAGTTAGGAAGGAGGGGTATTTTTGTCCAATTCATGCTAAAATGACTTTTGGCATGAAAAATCTATTGAAAAAACTTTTAAAATTATTATTTTATCCCCAATGATCTTTGGCCAATCCCCCCTTTTTTTTCATTGCACTTACGATTCGACTACTAGCTAAATCTAACATAATTCTTACCCTTTCCCCTCTACACCCTTACCAAATGGTTTAACTGCAGTGACTTAAATCATCTAACGGACTTTTGTTGAACTTTTCCATTAATAATATCAATAATATTCATCACTAATTGATCAACGTAAAACAAGGCATAACTCTCACACAAAAGAAGAGTTAACTGCTTTATTTATTTATTAAAAGCTGAACACATGCATGCTTTCTTTTTATTACACATATCACAATAAACTGCATACAAACTTATACTTGCAAACACTAGCACAAGAGCTTATTAATTAAGGATAAACCTCAATGATGGATCTTAAACCCAACACAGGAGTTATCTTATAGCCACTGAAACCCGCATCTGTAAAGAGCTTCGCCCATTCTTTCTCATTTCTCTCTCTTCCCCACACCAAAACCATCATCATGACATCGAAAAAGAGTTGTGTTTCGATTGACTCCTTGTCTCCTT
>JAESVK010067365.1:0-10840 GCA_017140935.1 Hamamelis virginiana
AGATTGATCATGGCAAATACTTTCTAAAATCCTACAAAAATCATTGAAACATGATTAGGATATGTTTGATTTGAAAAATCAAAGCTTACTTCATTGAGACATTTCATCAAACACTTGGTGTGCACCATTCACAAGCTTGTGAAGCTATGAAATGGGGCTCCCATGCTTTTCCCAAAGGTTACAATGATATGAAAATCAACAATCAACATGCAAACAAGCATTTCAATTCAACCAATTGCATATGAATCAAGAGTTATTAAGGAAATTTAACTTACATTGTCTTTGGAGTGAATATATGAAAGATGTGTTCTAAGCTCCAAGAGTAGAGATGGTGGATGGGAATCTCCATATGAGGGTGCCTTGTATCTAGCCTTGACTTCCAAGAATGGATATTTCAAGTAAGGTGGAGGTAATTGATCCATCTTTTGAAAAGAATGGAGTATGTGGGAAATAGAGAGGTTCACACCAAATGAGAACAAATTGAAGAACTTGAGAGAATGAAGATGATTTTGTGTTGGCAAGAGTGCAAACCAAAGACTTGATTGAGTATGTATGGATTGAAGATCAAAAGCTAGGGTTTTGGAGCAAAACCAAGCTTGGAAGTGGTTTAGAGTGAGCACAAGAGTGCATGTGAGAATGAGGGGTTTAAAAAGGCAAAAAAAAATTCGGGTCACACATGGTGACCGTCCTAGCTAGGACGGCCAACCGTCCAGCCTAGGACGGCTAGCCGTCCAGCCTAGGACGGCCACCAGTGTGCCCCAACTTGATTTTCTCAATTTTTGTTTTTTTCGGTCAATTTCCTCCAAAATTAATTCATGTTTTGCATGGAAATTACCACTAAGTGATGATTTTGATATGATGATTTTGAAAACATTATATAGGAGAAGTACCATATAATTGAGGCTGTGTTCATGTGGGAGATGTACCATATGAACAATGAGTTTGAAGTTATTTTATGTGAGACATAAAATAACTATTTGATTTGTCTTATGTGATTATTTTATGTGAAGCATAAAATGATGAAGTGTGATTATTTTATGTGAGACATAAAATAATGCTTTATATGGGAGATGTACCATATAATTGATGATATGTTCACATGGGAGATGTACCATGTAAACTATGAATTTGAGTTATTTTATGTGAAGCATGAAATAACACTTTGAATTGTTTGTAATTATTTTATGTGAAACATAAAATGATGAGGTGTGATTATTTTATGTGAGACATAAAATAATGCTTTATATGGGAGATGTACCATATAATTGATAATTTGTTCATATGGGAGATGTACCATATGAACAATGAATTTGAATTGTTTTATAATAGTGATGTGAGATTATTTTATATGAAATATAAAATAATGATCTTTATATGGGAGATGTACCATGTAAAGAGTTGATTTTAGAGGCTTATATGGGAGATGTACCATATAAAGTGATGGGTTTGATTTGTTTTATGTGAAACATAAAATAATGTGTTTGAAATATTTCATGTGAGACATGAAATAGTGATGTGAGATTATTTTATGTGAGACATAAAATAATGGGTTATATGGGAGAAGTACCATATAATTGATGATAGGTTCACATGGGAGATGTACCATGTGAACGATGAACTTGAGTTATTTTATGTGAAGCATGAAATGACATTTTGAATGATTTGAGGTTATTTTATGTGAAACATAAAATAATGGCTTATATGGGAGAAGTACCATATAATTGATAATATGTTCATATGGGAGATGTACCATATGAACAATGAGTTTGAATTGTTTTATGTGAAGCATAGAATAATGGGTTGAAAATGTTTATATAGGAGAAGTACTATATAAATAATATTTCTTATGGGAGATGTACCATAGAAATAATGAGTCTGAACTATTTTATGTGAGAGAGGTATCACATAAAATGATAGCTTGTATGTTGTTTATGTGAGAGAAGTATCACATAAAATAATGATTTGTGTATGCTTATGTGAGTGAGATATCACATAAATGTTTGTTTTGTGGTTTGTTAATGTGATTGATTTTGGGATAATTGGAAGTGTAACTTCCAAGAATTATTTTCATTCTGAATTCATTCAGAAAATGGACTCCAATGTTTATGAGAAGTTGGTTTGGTCATCCCTCTTTTGTTGCGGCAAAAATGGGATGCCATTTTGTTTCGTTGGTATTACATGGCGAAGCCATGAAACACCAACGAGGAGCTTCTGTGGACACCCCATTTTTACCAATTATTTCTACCATATGTCCATGCAAATGATCAATTAGAATAGCTGATCATTGGGTGAGGAATTGGCCTTGTAAAGACCAAATTGCCCAAATTGCCCTTTTCTGAGGAAAAGGACAATTCATTATTTCATGTGTACATTTGGATTGGAATCAACCCATTTGTATTGCATTTGACTTTTGAGGTGTTTTAGAACATCCCTGTAAATTTTCATGGCATTCTGATGAGAGCTCGATAGGTAATTAGGGTTTTTGCGACTTGAAGGGCATTTTCGTCCTTTTTCTCGTATAATTTCCGAATGACCTCCGAATTCGAAACGGATTGTTTCATGAGGTTTATATGGATGTGGGGAGTGTATTTGATGTGTTAATTGAGCCTTTGAATGGTTGGGATGGATTCGCCTAAAATCGATCTCACGGGTAAGAATGAGCTGAATTAGGGTTTCGATCAAATTGACCGTGAATTGGTCATTTTCACTAAAATGAAAGATTTTCAAAACATGTTTTCAAGTACCAATTTCATATTAAAACCATGTTTTTAGAAGTGGTGCAAGCCTAATTGATCAATTTTACAAAACAAGGAATGGTCATATGACCAATTTTGGCACAACCGGGTCAATTGGCTAGCTTTTGCTAAAACCCTTGACCATGGTCAATTGATTTTAACCCAAAAACATTCTAAAAATGTGGAGGATCAAAACACGGTCGTTTTGAGCCCTGAACCATCGGATTTGGATCAAATTTGACCAAAATATGGCCAAAATTCGAAAACCCTAAAATTTGGGAACAAATTTGGGAAAGTCAGCATGGTGACCGTCCTAGCTAGGACGGCCAACCGTCCAGATAGGACGGCCAACCATCCATGCCTAGGACGGCCATCAGCTTGCTCGAGCCAATTTTGCTATTTTTGAGAATTTGACTTATTTTGGCCGATTTGATTTGATTTTTTGGCATAAATTCGAAGGGTTTCAGCTTTCAAACCCTAGAGAGATTCATTCTAAGCCCTAGGATCGTTTTTTAGAGGGATTGATCCTAGCCATTCAAGGTTTTAAACCCTAACCCTATATATGTTGCATTATGAGGAGGTTCAAGAAGAGGAGAGATTTCTAGGGTTTTAGAGAGGAGGCTACAGATTTTTCTTAGCTCTTCATCTCTACACCATTGAAGGGGGAAGGATTGAAGGCCAAGAGCTTGGAGGAGGCTAGCCAAGAAGGGAATCAAAGGATAAACACTCAACCATGATCTTGTTCTTTGATGGATTTTCGTTTTACTTTGTAGGAGTTTTCTCTATGCATATTTGAATAGGTTTATCTCTTTCTTTTATTTATGTTAGTATGCATGATTAGGGTTAGCATTGTTTTGATTTTGTGTGAGCATGCATGATTAGGTTTAGCTTTGTTATTATTTCATGTTAATATGCATGTTTAGGGTTCATTAGTTTATATTATGATTTTATGTTAGGATGCATGCCTAGGGTTAAGTAGTTTTATTATTATTCTATGTGAGTATGCATATTAGGGTTGTCTTTTATTATTATTTTATGTGAGCATACATGATTAGGTTTAGGTTTTTTTTTTTTTGTTGTTGTTATGATTTTATGTTAGCATATATGTTTAGGGTTAGTTAACTTTATCGAGATTTTATGTTGGAATGCATGTTTAGGGTTAATGAAGTTTTGTTGTGATTTTATGTGAGTATGCATGTTAGAGTTAGTTTTATTATGATTTTATGTAAGTATGCATGATTAGAGTTAGCTTTGTTGTGATTTTATGTGAGAATGCATGATTAGGGTTAGTTTTATTATGATTTTATGTGATTAGATGTGTTTAGGTTTAGTCTTATTATCATTTTGTGTTAGTTAACATGTTTAGGATTATCTTTGTTGTTATTTTATGCTAGTTATCATGTTTAGGATAAGTTTTTTTCATTATTTTATGTGTAAGCATGTTTAAAATAAATATTGATACGTTCATATTGTTATTTGAGTCTCTAAATATTTGATTGATGGTATTAATGATGATATGAATGTGTTAGGATGTTATTTTGACATGTGATAAGTCTTAAGTCTTTTTTTTTTATGCTTTTCATGATTATTTGAACACTTGGTATGAATTTGATTGTTTGGATATATAAATTGTGTACGAGGGAGCGTGCGAAGGTAAGACCCTCCCCTTGTGTTTAAATTAATTATTTAAGCATATTTTTTATGTAGTTTTTGATATGTTTTTGCATGGTAAATTAGTCGAGCATGTTAGATTGTATGCTAGGGTGTTTATTTGATGTTGTCATGGATTAAAAATGGTTTTTTAAGCTACTTCAATTATGTATTCAAATCTGTCCAGATTTGAATACATGTTTTAAAGTGGTTTAATTAACATTTTTAATCCATATTTTGCATGATTTTATTAGTAGTTTCATAGTGTATTCATGTAGAAAGCATGCTAGGACATTTTAACATTTTTATTCTTTGTTTTCATGATTTTTAGAGTGGTTAAAGGTTAATGCTCAAATCTGTCCGGATTTGTTTATGCCTTTAAATCACTTCTAAAAATTATTTTAGGGCCAAATCCAACTTAGGAATATGCTTAGGATCACATAGTTTGATTAGTATGCATTTAGGAACATTTTCATGCATGATTAGAATTGATTTTGTGAATGTTTGATTAATTTAGTTAAATTACAGCATGCATTTGCATTAGTATGTTAGGGTTTTTAGATTAACTTTAGGGCTAGTTAGAGACCCTAGGCTAGGAAGGTCACTTGACCTTCCCTAGGAATTTCCTTTGTTGTAAAAATCACACTCTGATTTGAATATTTTGATCAATTTGAGAGTCAACCTTCGAGATATTTATAAAAAGATTTTTGATGCAATATTTATGAAATAAATATGATTTTATGAGAAATTTGATTATTAATTGATTTTCAAAATATTTGAAATGTTTTAAAGATTTTCTTACCTTGGAATGAGATTCCTCCCATATGATTTGTTTTCTTGAAATATCTTTGAAAAAGATTTTCAATTGGAATTTAATTCTAAAGATAAGAATTATTTTGGAATATTTGGATTTTATGAATATCTTTTAATTTGAAATGATTTCAAATAAATGATTTTGAAAGAATAGAATAAAAACTCTCGAAGTTAGAGTCTTGAATTAGGTTAAAATACCTTTGATGATGTGATCGATTACAATAGGAGAGTCCTAGGGTAGTCGAACTACGTGGACTTTGATACTTGCTAGGTGATTCTAGTAAGTTACGTAGGCGCTAATAGGGCTCAAGTCCGCCCTAGGATGCCCGTAGGGTATTCTAGGTTCTTAGGGTTTGTTTGTTTTTTTTATTATTATTAATATAACTAATATAGATAATGCATTTATATCACTATTTTTTTTTGGTTGATTAGATTATTTAGGATTGTTTGCATTGAGAAATTTAAATAGCCCAAATAAATTAGAAGTCCTTTAATTAGGGCGAGGTGGGTGCCTACAAGTGAAAGCTTGGAACCTTCCCACGTCGTAACCTAGCCCCCGGATCCAACTCTGGTTTGTAGACTGTCTTTTCATTGAAAATGGAGTTTGTTTTGTTTTATTGAAAATAAAATATTTTTTATGGTTTCCTTATTCCTTAAAAATAAGGTGGCGACTCCTTTGTTTTGTTTGTATTCTAAACCCCCCTAATCACATCGCCCGGTGATGATGTGGACTCACAACACCTAAAGCCCCGTCCACGAGGCTGGTCCACAGGCTTATAATAAGAGAGGATGTGGAATATGCGTATTGTTAGTCACACCGGAGAATAACTTGATACCATTATCTGTCAGGTTATCCTTTGATGCTACTAATAATATAGCTGAATATGAAGCCTGTATCATAGCATTGGAAGCTGCCTTGGAGTTAGGTGTGGAAGAGTTAGAAGTATATGGGGATTCCGCCTTGATCATATGTCAGACTAGATGAGATTGGAAGACTCGGGATAAGAAGTTGTTACCCTACCATGAGTACTTAGAGACTTTCGTGAAAGAATTCCGTCGAATCGACTTCTTTTATCTGTCTAGGTTAAAGAATAAGTTTGCGGATGCCTTAGCCACTCTAGCATCCATGGTAGATATCCCTAAAGATGAAGGTGTAACTCCTCTCATTATTGAGTCACGAGAAGAACCGGCCTACTGTTGTGTTATTCAAAAAGGAGAGCCGAATGATGGAAAGTCGTGGTACCATGACATCCAGCAGTTTGAAGAAAAATGAGAATATCCAAAAGAGGCGTCATCCGTGGACAGAAAAACCATAAGAAGGTTAGCCGGTCAGTATATTCTGTGTGGGGGGAAGCTATACCGGAGATCACACGATGGAGTGCATCTGTTATGCGTCAATGAACAAGAAGCTGAAAGAATAGTGTTGGAAGTGCATGAAGGGGCTGGGGCTCCACATATGAATGGATACATGCTTGCTAAGAATATCGTGAGACTAGGTATTATTGGTCAACCATGGAGAGAGATTGCCATATACATGTCAAGAAGTGTCATAAATGTCAAGTGTTTGCAAGTGGAAAACATCAACCCTCGATGCCACTCACTACCATGTCTTCGCCATGTCCATTTGCAACATGGGGCATTGATATCATTGGCAAGATAACCCCTGCAGCCTCAAATGGGCACGAGTACATCCTGGTCGCAATAGATTATTTCACCAAATGAGTAGAAGCTGCATCCTACAAGACATTGAATGCCAAGCAAGTAGCGAGGTTCATACAGAATAATATCATCTATCGGTATGGAGTACCCCACGAGTTCATCTCTGATAATGGACAGCATTTCCGAAAAGAAATCGAAGCGCTCTTACAAAAGTATAGTATCAAGCATCACCGCTCATCTCCTTATAGACCACAGACGAATTGGGCTGTTGAGGCAGCAAATAAGAATCTCAAGTCGATCTTGAAAAATACCACCGAGACTTACAATGACTGGCATGAGAAATTACCACTAGCACTGTGGGGATATCGTACTTCCATTAGATTATCGACCGGGGCTACACCTTTTTCACTCTTATATGGAATGGAAGCGGTATTGCCCATAGAGTTAGAAGTCCCGTCGTTAAGAATTTCCATGGAGAGTCAATTGGCGGAATTAGAATGGGTAAGGAACCGGTATGAAGAGTTAGCTCTACTAGATGAAAGGCGATTGAGGGCACTGTACCACATTCAGGGGTATCAAAGAAGAATAACCAAGGCGTTTGGCAAAAAAGTGAAGCACAGAGATTTGAAGAAAGGGGATTTAGTACTAAAGGAAATCCGAGCACCGATCCATGACCCACGAGGAAAGTTCAAGCCCACATGGGTAGGCCCTTACATCATCAGAGAAATACTGTTAGGCGGAGCTGTGAAGATTGCAGACATTAACGGGAATGAATTCTCTCAACCTACCAATTTGGATCAATTGAAGAAGTACCACATATAAAAATAAAAATAATAAAAAATAAAAAAAAAGAGCCCGCTAGGTAGAAAACCCGAAAGGGCTGCCTAGGCAAAAGTTAGGGTATTCAAATAAAAAATAAAAATAAAAATTGAAATCAAGCTCGCTAAGTAGAAAACCTGAAAAGGCTGCTTAGGCAAAAGTTAGAGCAAGTAATAAAAAAGAAGTGGACTTCTTCAATTTGATTCATGAACTACGAAGACCTGATTCCCAAAATATCACAAAGAGTTAGAGAAAAATGACAAAGCATTGTATCAAGGACGGGGATACGTAGGCAGCCCATAAATTTACTTTGGGTGCGGTCTATTTCTTGTAAAAACACCAAGAGTTTGGTTCATTTGTAATTATTTAGGGATATTTGTTGAGATTTTAATAAAATTGATATTTATTCATCTATAAAGGATAAAACCTTTTGAAAGATTTATTACATGCCATATGTGTCCATATTTCCTACTTTCTTCAAATCCTACATTGCTCAAAAAATAAGAAAATCTCTAATCTACTCTAAGTCCTTCTTGCTCTGCGGGCTTGGGCTTCATTCTCATTTCCCCTGTTTATTTTAGTCGTCTAAACTCATGACGCATCTGGTGGAAGTGATGAACCTGTCGACTGAGCTGTAACTCGAGAACCATAAACGAGGTTCCGAACCTTATCCTTCATAGCCTGTACCTTTAAACCCAAGTCTTGTTTAAGCCAAGCCCGATACTCCCCATCAAGCCTAAAAGGCCCATTGCGATCCACTACCTGACTTAAACATAAGCCTGAATCCCATTTCTTCATAGCCCAAGATACCAAAAAAGGAGTAGCTGCCTCTACCCCATGAACATGCCCTTTGATAGGGAGGTTTGTTTAAGCACGGCCCATCTGGCGAAGCACACGAGAAGCCCAGTAAAATGATGTATGCTTTAGGCCCATAAGCTTCACTTGACAACATCCCGAAGTGTGTAGTACATACTTTTCACCACAGTCCCATATAGCCACATGCCACTGAATATCTCTCCAAGTCGGAGAAGAGAAGAAGATGATCATGTCCTGAATTGAGCGACGCTCAAGAAACAAAAGCTTACGCAAACAATAGGTATGGGACAAGTGTTTGGGCCCATCAATAGGAGTGATCAGCCTGACTCTCTCAACCAACCACATCTGAAAAAGAATGGGGCTACCCCTAATGCAAGAAGCAGAGTTGGAGTGGAAGTGGTCAAGCCCATTTAAAGTTTCAACTAGTACAAAAGGGATGATGTTATAAGACTTCGACAATGGTAGAATGAGTTCACATGTTTCAATGGGTATGAAAGGGGTTCCGTTCGAAACAAGGAAACAACCCACTATGCATAAGGCAAGTGCATACTTGTAACACCCCACACAGGGTTACCCCTATGCGGAAATGCCACATTGACATAAAACACCAAGCGCTTATCTTTTGAGTAATTTCTTTTAAAATTAACACAGTTTTTCAAAATACGCGTGCGGAAGTCTTTAAATATTTTTTTTTTTCAACATCTCAACAATTAAAGATAGCGCTGAGTACTAGTTTGTATCCTGAGTACAGTCCCGTAATGTACCCAAATTCCAAAAACATCCATTTAGTTTACTGAGTTGGATAGAGTCTCATGCTGATAACGTGTCATCCTCTTAAAGAAAACACATAGCAGAAAAATAAACAAACACCAGGATTTACATGGTTCAGCAAATTGCCTAGTCCATGGCGAGTCATTTTTATTATTGTTATTCATATTACAAGAATACAATATCTTCTTATCTCAATACATTCAGAAATATTCACATCCTTCCATATTCTCATATCTGTCAACAAATTTTATCATCAACCAAATATCACATAAATAAATCATCATATCTGTAATTCATTTATATATATTACAGAATATATCCATCACTTTTTCACAATAAATAATTTTACAGTACATGCATGCTTTATGCATATGACAGATATATGATGCAATGCTCATGCATTCATACCTGTCATTTTCTCTGTTCTGCTTTTCCTGCAAAACATCAACACATAACAGATGGCTACCTCATTTTTAAGGTACTCAACCATCTTAACCACAACAGCATCCCCTCCTTTTTAGGATGTATATCACCCAATCCCCACCTTTTTAGGACCTACCGCGATTGTCACTCATTGACAAGAGGATTTACGTACTATTTTTAGCAAGGGTGATATATTAGTGCACTAACTGTTTCCTAGGATCTTTTGTCCTATCGGTGGTATCTCAACTCCACAGTTACAAAAATAATCATAAATGCATATGATTTTCTATGCAATATATTTCACATGTAACTGTGTCTCATGCCAGATGCAATTATGCAATACATATGGCATACATCTCATATCAACAATTCATGTATGTCAATTTGTGCATACATTTCATAGTATATCAGCTCAACATATATCTCATATCAACTGTTATATCAGTGATATACAAATAAATCATTCTGCTCACTCAACTTGAGCCACCACATGTAACTGTGCCACTGTAACACCCCGTACTTCTCCAAGTAACAATATTGTCCGCTTTGCTTGCATGCGTAACATGCGCGCCCATTTACGCATATCCACATGACAAGTGTACGGTTTTATTTTCTCAAAACACATTGTTACTATAAGATGTATGGAATTTACTGTTAAGCCCAGTCACTTTCTCATAACATCATCACCACATGCCATATGCCAATTTTATGTGCAATAATTATGGCAAATATCACAAGTATGTATTTTATACATAACAATTAACATGCTTCATCATTTTATTCATACTAATAACAGCATGTTATAAACTTTACAAATATCACATGCATATATTAACAGTTTATATATATGCCAATATGATTTCCATAACTTGTATTTTCAAGATTTTTCACTAATCATCATGATTTTATAAAAATCAATTATTCATGAAAATTAACTATTTTCCAAAGACTCGCAATTTGGAAGATAGTTAATTTTCTATCCACATGTATTTTCTATACAATAATCCATTCTTTTTGGCCAACTTTGCACACTTATAACTCCTTCGTTACTCATCCGATTTGGATGATTCAAGATGTTATAGAATCTGTGTGATATAAGCTTTCAAAATATCATGGTGGTGTATAACACCTCCCATCCGAACATATTTAAAAAT
>JAESVK010067366.1:0-12690 GCA_017140935.1 Hamamelis virginiana
CCTCAACAGGGGCAGGGGTGGTATCAGTGTTGATCTGTGAACTCTCGGATAATTCCTTGAGATCTATCACTTGACCTTTGCCTCCTTCTTGAATAAACTCTTTTTCCAAGAACACGGCAAACTTACTAACAAAGACTTTCTCTTCATCAGTGTGATAGGAATAGTATCCCAAAGACTCTTTTGGGTACCCCACAAATCTACATTTGTTTGATCTTGCTTCCAATTTGGTTGCATTTTGGTTCTTAACGTATGCAATAGAACCCCAAATCCTTAGATGCTTAAGGCTTGGTTTCTTCCCATACCACATCTCATATGGAGTCTTAGGGACAGATTTGGAAGGAACCCTGTTCAACAAATAAGCAGCTGTCTCCAATGTATATCCCCAAAAGGATATTGACATATCAGTGTAACTCAGCATCGATCGTACCATGTCCATCAAAGTACGATTTCTCCTTTCAGATACACCATTAAGCTGAGGTGTACCAGGAGGAGTCCACTGCGATAATATGCCAGCCTCAGTCAGATGATCCAAAAACTCAGTGGTCAAGTATTCTCCTCCTCGATCCTATCGAAGAGCTTTAATACTTTTGCCAGTTTGTTTCTCCACTTCAGCTCTGTATTCTTTGAACTTTTCAAAGGATTCAGATTTGTGTTTCATGAGATACACCGTACCTAACCGTGAGTGATCATCGGTAAAGGTAATGAAGTAGGTGAAACCACCTCTGGCAACCTTGTTTAAAGGTCCACATACATCAGAATGTATTAACCCTAGTATGTCTCCTGCCCTCTCACTGTAACCAGTAAAGGGCGATTTGATCATTTTACCCATGAGACAAGGTTCACAGGTAGGTAAGGGTACAAGTACATATGAGCCCAATTGCCCATCCTTACCTAACCTATTAATCCTTTCCTCACTAATATGACCTAATCTTAAATGCCATACATAGGTTGAGTCATTTTCATCACGAGGTCTTTTATGCCCCTTAGCATTTTGATTTTTCTCTAAACAGTTTATACTACCATCCATGTTCAAGAAATATAGACCGCTTAGATATATGCCAGAGCCTACTAATTTATTTCCAAAAGAAATAGTACAACCATTCCTACTGAAAACAAATTCATAGCCAGAACGTGTTAAGGATGAAACCGAAACAATGTTCCTGACTATGCCTGGCATAAACAAACAGTCTTCTAATTTCAGAACATGCCCTGATGGTAAAATTAGGTCACAAGTCCCAACAGCCAATGCAGCAACGTTTGCTCCATTTCCAACTCGAAGGGAAACTTGATCTCGACCCAATTGTCTGCTTCCTCTAAGTTCTCTGATATTGTTACATATGTGAGAACTAGCACCGGTATCCAATACCCAAGAGCAAGCAGAGCTAACTGACAGATAAAATCCTGAATTAGGAACTTTTCCTAATTCTTTAGACAGCTCATTGTTACAAGGTTCAGTCAAACAGTAGTCAAATTCATTTTCGGATATTTGTTTGAGTATAACCATGATATCTACAAAAATAAGTAACAGATTAATATATTTCATTAAACCATAATAACTTGGTCTTTAGTTTTATGGTGTCTCCCACTATTTTGTCAAATCCCATACTCCCTCTATAGGATTCGAGAATTCAAAAATGAATTCTTAATGGGGATTGGGGTCCCATTTGAATTAGTGAACCTCACATAATAGTTTCTTGGGTCACTATTCCAAAGGGGTGGATAACTCTTTATCCAATGCTTCACTAAGCAAGTTCCAATCTACCTTCAGCCTCTAAACTACAGTAACCTCACATAATAGTTTCTTGGTTAGTGTACTTTAGTTAAATCACACCTACCATTCACATGAGTATGGTCAATTGAATGTGGCATCCCTCACATATCAGTTTCTTGGTAAGCCCCATTATCGCACCTCATGATATCCAATATGTAACAAGCTGGTTTGAACCTTCATAATGAATGTGTTCCCAGATATCTGCAGCCAAACACATCCACCATAAAGATTCTCCTATCTTGTAATGGTAGGAGGCTAGGATAAAGCAATCATATGCCTCTTCCTTACAATTTAAATTTGAAATTGAGGAGTATTTAGGTCTCATCAGAATATTAACATACATCACATGCATCAATATATCACATATATATTATTAACCATTCTTTATTATTAGTACTTTAATGATACTCCTACTATCCATAAAGGAACGGGACACTATCATCAAAGACATATAATAATATGGTTAACGGGCCCCTAAAGCATACATCTAACATATATATGGGCCTAATGGAAAGAATATGGACTTTTAGGTTGGGCCCAACTAGAGCCAATAGTTGAGCCCTAGGTCTCATGTGGGTTATGTGATCGCAATTTTAACCTGTAACTATTACATGAAAGAAAAGGTCTTCTCAAGGTCTTCTCTTTGTCCTCCCATTGCTCCATGTATCCTCGGGTCCACCATGCACCGTCTCGATCTTTAATGTACAATTACATAAATAAAGAAAGGGTATAAAGGAATAGGGGATACATTACAAAGGAGGGAAATAGGCATGCAAGCCCATAATTAAAATTACATCACAAATAATTTAAACTACTTTAAATTACAACCCATAAAAGATTCACATCGCATGCGGCCAATCACATCCAAATTAATTGGTCTTTAAGTCCATATCTTTCCATATTATAATTTAAACAATCACATTGAATAAATTAAAGCAGTAAAGGAACAAGTAATAAATGGCAATGGCATATATTAAAAACATGTTTTAATCTATCTTTCATCCCATGAAAATAGATGTCAATTTTAATCGCATTAAAATTAAGTAACTCCTTACTTTAGTGTTTTCTCTAAAACACCAAGAATCAGCCACTGTTTTGCATTAAATATTTGTATTATTTAAAACACCTTTTTAAATTCAAGAACACTTCATTTCACTAGGATTTTCAGTGTTCTTTCCAATGGCATGGGTCTCGTTAAGTGATTCCAACGTTTGATATCACTTTAAAGCGTTTTGTGACTGTTACTCCAAATCGTGACAGATTTGAGCATAAGTCACAAAATGCTTATCGCGGCTATTTAAAGTCAAAAATAAATGATGGGAACTATTCCTACATTTAGTTAAGACCTTATATTAGTGAAGTTGATAGGTGGCCTGCTGTAAAAACCATTTTAAATAAATTAAAAAGAATTTACAACTTTACGGTGACTGCTGCCCAGAAAACAGCACACTGTTTATGACTTTATAATAATTATAAAGCATATCAAAACTATATATTTTCATGTACTAACCATTAGGACAATTCAATATATCATTGTGGATGATCCCTTAGCATTTTAATCCAATTAAAAAGCCCAACACCAAGTGTTTAATCCTAAATCCCCAATTTTGGCAATTAGGGTTTCCCAAACCCAATTTTGTCTTTCAATTTATTTCTTCACAATTTTTGAATTTCAAAATGTTTCAAAATAATTTTGTAATCAATTAAACATTTAGTAAAACATATGTGAAGACATATAAATTAAAATCAAGACCAAGAGTTGGTTATGATACACTAGGGTTCTCAACCCTAGTGTGGCCGAAAATTGCAAAGGGGAAAAGGGATAAGGGCTTTTGAAAAATTGACAATTTCAAGTTTCAAAAATATGATGATAACCATATCATAAAAATAAGTTAAAATTCAAATCACATCATCCAATGATAGAGTTTCAAATTTTAAAAAATCAAATCATATCATCCAAAGATAGAGTCTCAAATTTTTAAAAAATCAAATCCCATAGAATCTTGATAAAATCAAGGAACTTTTGAATTTGAAAATTTTCAAATTAAGAAACTAACCATATCTCTTATGTAGTTTCTAAAACTACCATGTGCAGCCACTTATCATAAACATATAATTAATTAATTTATTATCCCATAAAAAATTAACTAATTAATATCCTATACAAATTAGGATAGTTTACATCCAATAGGAAGCTAGTTTCCTATTTGAAATGAAACAACTTCTTCACTAATTAATAACCATGGTTGCAACTACAAGGTTTTAAACCTATCAATGGCCGAAATTAACAAGGATATAAATGCCAGAAGATTGCAATATGCTAGGGTTGTAGAACCCATATTGCCGAAAATAACTTAAAGGGTTTAAACCCTATTAATAAAACCATATGGCAGCCGCCACTTGGGATTTCTAAAAACCCCTTTCATGGCCGTATTACACAAGGGTTCAAAAACCCTAAGTGCAGCCCCATTAACGTCCAAGGAAGATATAACACAAACATGTATTAACAAATAAAATAAAGACAAAACAATAAGGGTTCAAAGACCCCATGGCCGAATCCCTCTTTGGTGATTTCTCAAAATCCCAATTAATTAAAAATAGTTTTTAATGAATGCCATACCAAGCCATTTATGATTCGAATCAAGGATTAAGCTAGGCTCTGATACCACTGAAAGAATACACCATGGGAACGCAGCGGAAGGTAGGTTTTAAAAAATTTCCCCATGTATTCATCCATGAATCTTCTTAATTGATGAATCGAATCAACTTTAAATTAAAAACATTAAAGTAAAGCTTACATTGATTTGTTCCTTTGCGATGTTCTCTTCCTTTGATGATCGTCCTCGCTCAATCCTCGAGCCCCAAAAGAATGGTGGCCTCCAATGAACGTCCACACGAACACAAGAGTCGCAAAACCTTCTTGAATTTTTCAACCCTTGAAAAAGACAAGCATGGAGAGGGAGAGAGAGAGAGTGGCGGCACTTCTATATAGAGAGAATGGGATGATGCAAGCTTAAAAGCTATTAGGGTTCACTCTCTTTAAATAAGCCCCTCCTCTTCTTAGGGTGTTTGTTTACTAGTGCTAGCATGACCATTAACCCAATTTTGGTTATTCCCATTCTTGAATTAGATATCCTTTTGGCCATTAATTAATTAACCCTTAATTAATTAAAGCCAAACATATATTAACAAGAATGCAACCCTCTCACAAGTTTAACAACCTCACTTATGTTCTTATGTGTGTGACCCATTGGGTTCATCCCAACCTAGTAGTGGCAGGGGACATCTCAATGTCGCCCAAAATAGAAACTTTCTATTTTTAGGTTCGATTGGAACAATTCCAATTTTGCCCTCAATGATAACCCTTATCATTAGGCCTTCACTAGTCATGAGTGACATCTAGCAATATGTCATGACGTACCCTAGGTGTGGGTGAATATACGAACGTGTAAATGAACCCTTCGTGCTATAAATAATCCCTCACCAAACAATGTCTCGATTAAGTTAGTTGGGTATGGATTCATGTCAAACCCTAACTTAATCATGCGTTACTAATTCACCAGATTATAATCTCAATTAGGTATACCCTTGAAACACTTTTCTTGGTAACCTTCTGCTTTGGCCAAAAACTCCTATTGAGATAGTAACTGTGAACTAACTAAGACATTCGCCCTTTCTTATTAAGGGTGGTGATCCTCTATTGCACACTCACCTATCTTCATACATAACTCACTAGAGCCAATGAGCACCTATTACATCCTTATGATTAAGGGTGTACGAGATACTATCAAACTTTAGCAATTCATATATAAGATAACATGTGGTGTCTCAAGTCTAAGGATTACAACTGTGACTATACACATGAGCAGGCTTTTTCATACAAATAGAATTCCATAAGCTGTACTCATATTGGTCACGTTCAGTGTACCTGTTCTCTAACAAGCACCCACAGGTTTACTATAGTGTCTCTACACAGATGGTTCGAGACTCACCATCCTCCCATGGAGTTAGTAAAACCTTAGCTAATCTTAACGGTTTATAATTGTCCAAATATATAAACCTATGATCAGGAACCAGTTTAGGATAGAAGTACTTGAGAGTTATAAGTCTCTCTATCTCAACACTTGAGATATAACCCTCTATCATACTATCCAAGGACTTTATCATGAACAGTAATGAAACACAATTTTACATGATAGAAATAGCCATATCATAAATGAATAAAGATCCATACAAGATATTAAAATGAAATATAAAACCCTAAACTCAAAAGAACAATTGGTTTTAGGGCACATATCTAACAATCAAAAATCATGGGAACTCTTCCTAGACTTTGTTAAGACCTTATATTAATGAAGTCAATTGGTGGTAAGCTTCAAAAATCCCAGAAACTATTTTTCATGGATTTTACAAAAGCTTCATGATTGCTGCCCAGAAAAACAGCAACCCAGTTTTAATTTCAAAACGATTTCAAAATTAATTCTTTCAATATACAAGCATGCTAAAACGTTTTTAAGATGTTTATATATCATCTAGCAACATCCCTAAATGTTTTTAAGCAATTAAAAACAATAATTCATCACATGAATTTCACAATCTCTCAAGAACACTTAAATTGTTTTATAAAAACACTTTTCATCAAATCTTTATGTTCTTCAATTTTTTGATTTTCAAAAACAATAAAATTTTATTTTGAAAACTTTATAAACACTTTATAAAACATATGAACAACATAAGATTATGAAAACATAAAATAAATAAGGCACACTAGGGTTCCAAACCCATGTGGCCGAAAATCATAGTGGGAGAGAGAGAGTGTGCTAGGGTTAGGGTTAGGGTTAGGGTTAGGTAACCTTACCATAATCTAACCTTTTAGGGTTTCCAAAAACTCCAAATATGCTGCAATATAATCTATATTGTGATTATTTAAAATAAGAAAGAATCAAATCAAATATAAGAAACTTTCCTAAATCAAACAATACACAAAATAGAGACTAGGAATATCTTAGTTTGGCA
This sequence comes from Hamamelis virginiana, assembly GCA_017140935.1. Taxonomy (NCBI): domain Eukaryota; kingdom Viridiplantae; phylum Streptophyta; class Magnoliopsida; order Saxifragales; family Hamamelidaceae; genus Hamamelis; species Hamamelis virginiana. Next base: position 6,788 of record JAESVK010067366.1, read on the forward strand.
TTTAGGGATTCCTAAAACAAATTAGGAAATATTCCTATATTAGTTTAGGGTTTCTAAAACCTAAAACCAGCCACCATTGATGATGAATGCAAGGATTCTAAGAACCCTAAAACACCATTGTTGAACTCTTTAACAAGCTTCATTAATATACATGTTTAAATAAAATTAAACTAAGTTATTTGCATTAATCAAGAATCAATATTTAAACTATTTAAAATTAATCAAGATATATGCAAACACATTCTAGGGTTTGAAAAACCCTAGTAGCCGAATGCCATAGAGGGTAGAACCCTCATGGCCGAAAATCATAAGGGGTGAAAACCCCATAGCCGTGAACTCCTTAATGCCATTAAAACTAGTTTTTCTCAAAAACAAGTCATGTTCATAATTTTCTCAAAATCAAGAACCTCATCTATTTGAATCTAGGGTTTCTAATACTCAAGATTCAATCATATTTAATGATTATAGGGTTACCATAACCCAAATCATAAATAAGATCATTAAAGAACCATATTAGGGTTCATAAACCCTAAGTGGCCGAATTGGAGATAGAGAGAGGAGAGAGAGCCGTACCTATTTGTGGGGTTTTGATTATGTTCCAAGCTTCAATCCACGATGGAGAATAAATCCCAACGATCAAAACTCAAAAACAATAATCCCTAGGTGGTCCGAAATTGAGAGAGAGAGAGAGAGAGAGAGAGAGAGAGAGAGAACCCAAAACTTTTAAGGGTTTTTATCAAAACCTTAACTCTCAAAATACTCAAGGGGTAAAACCCCTATTGGCCGAATCTTATAGGGCAGCCCCCACCTTGCCGTGACCTAGCTAGGGTTTCTAATAAACCCTAGTTGCCAAATAAACTCAAAACAATGAACATGGAGGCAGCCCCCCATTGCCGAATTCACATATGGTGATTAAACCATTAAAAACTTGATTTTAATTAATTAAACCATTGCCAAACATCATTAATCTCATGTCCATGCTTGATTTGGCTCCGATACCACTGAAAGGATTCGTTCGAAATCATGGAATCGCAGCGGAAGACAAAATAAAACTTTTTAAATTTATGATTCCATCATCGAATGATCCTAAACAAGAATCGAACAAGCATAGGGACATGTGATTTACATACAAGCAAATAAAATTTATTAAACATAAATTAATCTTACTTGGTTCGCCTTTCGATTTACAATCCTTGATCTTGAACTTTAAAACAATGAAGTCCGGTATCCACACGAGAGTAAGATTCCCTAGAACCTCCTAGTCTTCCACAACACTTGTGAGCAAGCTAGAATGGAGAGGAAGAGGAGAGAGAGAATTTCGGCCAAGGGGGTTCTCTTAACCTAGAATGTGTAAAACACTCATATATATAGACTTTCTCCTCTTTAAGGGGTGTTTGGTTACTAGTGCTAGCATGACCAAACATCCTTGAATAAAGTAATCCTATTCACGGTTAATTTTGACTTTTAATTAATTAACCTTTAATAATTAAAATCAAACTTAACTCAAAGACAGGATTCCCCTCTCACAAGTTTAAGGAACTCACTTACTTTCTATTGTGTGTGACCCTTTGGGTTCACCCCAACTTAGCAGTGACTAGGGACATCTCCATGTCTCCTAAAATAGAAACTTTCTATTTAAAGGTTTAATTGAAACTATTCCAATTATGCCCTCATTGATAACACTTATCAATAGGCTTTCACTGGTCATGAGTGACGTCTAGCAATATGTCATGACATGCCCTAGGTTTGGGTGAATAGCAGAACTATGTGAACCCTTCTTGTTACTTAATCCTTCATCCCCTAATGTCATAGTTAAGATATTTAGGGTATGGATAATAAGTCAAAACCATATCTTAACTTTCTTGTCATATGTTCTTCAAATTATAATCTCAATAAGATGAACCCTATGAAACCCTTTCATATTTCATCTATTACTCTGGCCAGAGATTCTCATTGAGAGTTATATTTAAGAACTGACCCTGACATTCTCTCTCATAATATTAAGAGCGATGATTCCTTATTGACCACTCATATGCCTTCATGCAAGACCTATTAGAGCCAATGAGTGCCGACTACAACCTTAAGATCAAGGCTGTATAAAACACTATCAAATCCTAATAACTCAGGCACAAGACATCCATGGTGTCTCAGGTCTTAGGATTACCAAATGGACGTAACACAAGAATATCCTTTAACTTAATATCCATAGGAATATTGTAGTAGATCATGTTCAGTGTACATATTCTCTAATATGCACCCACAGATTAACCTAAGTGTCACTACACTGATAGGAAAGACTACCTATCCTCCCATTGGAGTTAGTTTAAATCTGTGCTACTCTTGTTGGTTTAATAAATATCCTCTTTAATAAACCTATGAGTAGGAATACTTTTAGAATAAATGTGTATGAGAAATATGAGTCTTCATATCTCAACAAACTTGAGATACATGTTTCTCTTATCATTTATTCATGGACATTATCGTATATATAATTGAATATACAGACGATAAGCAGTACCTTCTTATCCTAATATGAAATAGATATGCACTTTAGGATTGGTTTTAGGGCATACCTCTAACAATCATAGGTAGACCTCTTCTTGTGACTGCAAATGCAGTCCTACATTGTAGGTCGGGTATCATGGAAGTTTCATTTGGTAATATGAAGGCTAAGCTTCAAGTGTACCATGCTGTAACGCACCCTCATCACTTTGAGGAGTGCTCGTTTGTAGATGTCATTGACCATGCAGTTGAGGAGGCTTTGCCTTTTATTCTGTCCTCGGATCCTTTAGAGTCATGTCTGGCATATTTTAATTATGAAGATTTTGATATTGACCAGTCTATTCTAGAGGTGAATCAAATTTTCGAGTCAAGTCCTGCAGTGGGCAACCTACCTTGGAAGCCTAAAGTCGAGGCCTTGCCTCAATTGTCTAGTACTTCCATGCCTACATCTCTAGAGGTTGCCTCGAAACTTGAGTTGAAGCCTTTACCGGCTAATCTTAAGTATAAATTTCTAGGTAATAATGACTCTCTTCCGGTTATCATTGCTTCTGATTTGAGTGTAGAGCAAGAGTTTAAGCTCATGAAGGTTCTAGATGAGAATAAACAAGCCATAGGGTGGTCGGTTACCAATCTTAAGGGTATCGATCCATCTATTTGCATGCACCAAATCCATCTTGAGGAGGGAGCTATGCCTTCACGGCAAATGCAGCGAAAGCTCAATCCCAACATGAAGGAAGTGGTTATGAAAGAGGTTGTGAAGTTGTTGGATGCGGGTATTATCTACCTCATCTCTGATAGTGCTTGGGTAGCTCCTACCCAAGTCGTGCCTAAAATGTCCGGTCTCACTGTAGTCGCAAATGATGAGGGTATTCTAGTCCCTACTCGAGCTACCACTGGGTGGCGAGTATGCATCGACTATAGGAAGCTTAATTCTAGGACTAGGAAGGATCACTTTCCACTTCCCTTCATTGACCAAATTCTAGAAAAACTTGCGGGGCAGAGCTTTTATTGCTTTTTAGATGGTTATTCTGGATATAACCAAATTGCAGTATACCCCGAGGACCAAGAAAAGACCACCTTTACTTGCCCTTTTGGTACTTTTGCCTATAGGCGCATGTCATTCGGCCTATGCAATGCTCATAGTACATTCCAAAGATGCATGACGACCATTTTCTCTGACATGATTGTAGATTTTCTAGAGGTTTTTATGGATGATTTTTCGGTTTTTGGTTCATCTTTCGATTCATGCCTCTCTAATCTTTCCAAGGTCTTAAAGCGTTGCTGTGAAACCAATTTGGTCATGAGTTGGGAAAAGAGCCATTTTATGGTTCGTGAAGGTATTGTTTTAGGACACGTGGTGTCTAGTCGTGGTATTGAGGTTGATCGTGCAAAAGTCGATTTAATTGCTAAGTTGCCATCCCCTACCACTGTCAAACAGATTAGGTCCTTCCTTGGACATGCCGGTTTTTACCGGTTATTTATCAAAGACTTCAGTAAAATCTCTAGGCCCTTATGCAATCTTCTTGCCAAGAATGTTCCCTTTGTCTTTGATGAGGCTTGTCTGAAAGCCTTTACCACACTGCGCTCTCTCTTGAGGACTGCTCCTATCATACAGCCCCCGAATTGGTCCTATCCATTTGAGATTATGTGTGATGCGTCTGACTACGCTATAGGGGTTGTTTTGGGTCGAAGGATAGAAAAATTTCCTCGAGTTATATATTATGCTAGTAAAACTCTTGATGATGCTCAAATGAACTACACCACCACTGAAAAAGAGTTACTAACTGTTGTCTATGCCTTAGATAAATTCCGTTCTTATTTGTTAGGGTCTAAAGTCATAGTTTTCTCGGATCATGCTGCTCTGTGGTACCTTCTGTCCAAAAAAGAGACCAAGCCTAGGTTGATTAGATGGATTCTTCTCTTGTAAGAGTTCGATTTTGAAATTCAGGATAAGAAATGGTCGGAGAATGTAGTTGCTGATCACCTGTCTAGGATTCTAGCAGACAAGGATAGTGATAGTCTTCCGATTCGGGATTCCTTTCCCGATGAGCAGTTATTCGCAGTTTCTCAGGTATCTCTGCCCTGGTACGTTCATATTGTTAACTATTGAGCTACAGGGCTTATACCATCTACTTGGGCAAAACAGGATAGGGATCAATTCTTTTCACAAATTAGAAATTATTTTTGGGAAGACTCTATTTTGTTTAGGTACTGTGTGGACCAAGTGATCCGTCGATGCATCCCTGAGAATGAGGTGCATGATATTTTGAAGTTCTGCCACACTCTGGCTTGTGGTGGAGACTTTAGTGGCAAGAAGACCGCTGCTAAAGTTCTTTAGTGTGGTTTTTACTGGCCTACCTTGTTTCGTGATGCTATGGACTTCTGTAGGTCCTGTGAAAATTGCCAGAAGATGGGCTCTATGTCTAGGAGAGATATGATGCCTCTGAACCCGATTCTCATAGTAGAGATTTTTGATGTTTGGGGCATTGATTTCATGGGACACTTTCCCATCTCTCATGGCTTCGAATACATCCTTGTGGCCGTCGATTATGTGTCTAAATGGGTAGAGGCGGTTGCCACTAGAACCAACGATCATAAGGTTGTCCTCAAATTCCTTCAGGAGAATGTGTTCTCTCGATTTGGGTGTCCTAGGGCTATCATTAGTGATAGAGGTTCACACTTTAATAATAAACCTTTTGCGGCACTTGTTGCCAAATACTTCATTACCCATAAAGTCGCGACCCCATACCATCCCCAAACTAGCGGGCAAGTGGAAGTGTCCAATCGGGAGATCAAACATATTATGGAAAAAACGGTCAAGCCCGACCGTAAAGATTGGTGTTTGAGACTTGTCGATGCTCTTTGGGCTTACCGAACTGCTTATAAAACTCCCATTGGCATGTCCCCTTACCGACTCGTTTATGGAAAACCATGCCATCTTCCCGTTGAGCTTGAGCATAAATCCCTCTGGGCTATTCGTCAGTTTAATTTTGAGATGAAGGAAGCGTGTTCTCACCGCCGACTTCAACTTAGTGAGCTCGAGGAAATTCGCAACGAGGTATATGAAAGTTCAAAAATTTATAAGGCTAAAATGAAAGAATTTCATGATAAACATATTACTCGTAAATCGTTTGAGCCTGATCAACGAGTTTGGCTTTTTAATTCCAAGTTGCGATTATTTTCAGGCAAACTAAGGTCTCGATGGGATGGGCCTTACACGGTTACAAACGTTTTTCCCCATGGTGCTATTGAAATTACAAATCCCCGTAATGGTTCATCCTTTACGGTGAATAGTCAAAGGCTTAAGCCTTATATTGAAGGCTTTGGGAATGGGGATGCGACTCGGGATGGTATGGTGGTTGAGTCTTGAGGTCCCACCGACGAGTTTAATTGAGGACCCT